>NW_019014649.1:170739-193525 GCF_000150535.2 Carica papaya | reverse complement strand
GCCGACAATGTGGGGAGTGATGATTCGACTTTGTGGTTTATATTTCAAGATTTTTCTTTTCAAAATGGGTTGTATGGATGTGTTTGGCAATAGAAGTCCAATGCTAATGGATTGGTATACACTAGGTTTTGATATCAAATGATGTAGCACAGAAGTAAGGATAGGTTTGCTTGATAACATCCAAGCTTATATGAGTACTTTGATAACATCCAAGTTAGATTAATAACCTAGAATCTTCTAGAATTTCACTAGAATCTACTCAAACACACAAAATCTTGGAATCCATAAAGAAGAAAATTATTCATTAAAGGAAAATATAGAGTTTGTTAAGAATTGAATGTCTACTTTCCAGTTCATAGAGCTTACATATATATGGTGGTTCCAACGCTAATCCTAAAATAACAAATGACTACTAAAAAGGAAATCAAGTACTAAACTAATTAAGACAATCCTTCATTAAATAGGAAAGCATATCACGAGTAGTTTAGAACATAACTTGCAACTAAATTAGGAATATTTTTTTAAAAATAAACTAAATTAGGATATTATTATGACAATACTAAAATTCTACTAGCCTGTTTAGGAATATCAATGTAAAATAAGTAATAAAAATTTTAGTAATAGTAAAACTAATAGTACTAATATAATTCTTCATTGAGTTGCTGCTCTTCCCTTGAGGGTTTTCTTTCTATGTTCCTTAGCAAGTTGAGTTGAAAAAGGAAGCTACGGTTGGAACTCTCTTTGATTGTTTACTAGACTTCCTAGAGATGTTACGCATCTCTTCCCAGACTTCATCTTCCATTCGGGACAGATTTATCTTTTTTGCTTCTTTCTGGACCAAGGCTCATGGTTTTCTAGGGATATCTCTTTGGCTACTTTGCAGCAAGCTTGGAGAACATCATTGTATTGATTTTTATGAATATTCATTCTTTTTCCTTTGCTTTTAGTACGAATCCTCTGTCATTCTACTTTTTTTCTTATATCTTTAGTAGAACTTTTTCAGTTGAAAGGAACCTTGACAATATGGAACCATTTAACATCAGTGGCCTATTTGGCCCTAGGTAGATGCACTAGTACCCAAGCACCATTATTGTCTAACACCAACATCTCCTCCACAGCACCTCACTGACCATGATGAGTTTTGCACTATATGTAAAGTTTTTTTTTTTTTAAAGTAAAACACTGTATATAAAGTTCCAGGAACAGAAACAGAATCTAGTCATCTAGAGAAGCTAGAAAAGCACGTGAAGATGGAGATTTATGCGCATAAGCAAAGAAAGAAATTGGATGAAAACATTACATTTTATATACGTGAAAGGCAACAGGACAATAAAGATTAGCATATTTAGATGGAGAAGTTGATGGAGAAGATGAGTCTGCCAAGTACATTGTGATTAAAGATGAAGTTTTACAAGCACATCATCGTCCTCACAATTATAAATTGTCAGTTTAGAAAAAGTCGAGCGGTCTCAAAAAATGTTACGTTAATGGAAATCAAATGACAACTTAAGGTTGGAGAATAATACTATATCCCTACTGAAGTCATGAAAAAGCCTTGGGGTTAACATCATGAACAGAAAGACAAACATCCATACACTCCAGATATGGAAATAAGAATTGTAAAGAAAATAAAACACCGTTAGGAGTATCATTGGCAAGACAAGACGCCAAGATGTAGAAACAATAATGATCCAGAATTACAAGTTATTTTGATTCCAATGTAGAAGTCATAAGTTAGAAACACTTCCGATGATGATTTGTTCTGAAATCATCATTAAAAGTTAGAAACACTTGGAAGTCATGAAAAAGAACAGAAAGACAAACAAACATACCCACGAGATCAAGAAATGAGGACTGTAAAAAAAATAGAACACCCTTAGGATTATCATTGGCAAGACAAGATGCCAGGCAGTAGAAACAATAATGATCAAGAATTATTAAGTTATTTTGATTCCAATGTAGAAGTGATAAATTAGAAACATTTCTAGGGATGATTTGTTCTAAAATCATCCTTAAAAGTTAAAAACACTTCGAAATCATGAAAAAGAACTGAAAGACAAATAACCATCATCCTTAAAAGTTAAAAACACTTCGAAGTCATGAAAAAGAACAGAAAGACAAACAACCATGCCCACGAGATATGGAAATAAGGACTGTAAAGAAAATAGAACACCTTTAGGAATATCATTGGCAAGATAAGATGTTAGGCTGTAGAAACAATAATGATCCAAAATTACTAAGTTATTTTGATTCTAATGTAGAAGTCATAAGTTAGAAACACTTTCAAGGATGATTTATTCTGAAATCATCCTTAAAAGTTAGAAGCACTTCGAAATCATGAAAAAGAACAGAAAGACAAACAACCATGCCCGCGAGATCTGGAAATCAGGACTGTAAAGAAAATAGAACACCGTTAGGAACATCATTGGCAAGACAAGATGCCAAGCTGTTGAAACAATAATGATCCAAATTTACTAAGTTATTTTGATTTCAATGTAGAAGTTATAAGTTAGAAACACTTCTAAGTCATGAAAAAGCCTTGGGGGTTAATATTATGAACAGAATGACAAACAAACATGCACACGAGATCTGGAAATAAGGACTGTAAAGAAAATAGAACACCGTTAGGAATATCATTGGTAAGACAAGATACTAGGCTGTGGAAACAATAATGATCCAGATTTACTAAATTATTTTGATTCCAATGTAGAAGTCATAAGTTAGAAACACTTCTAAGGAAGATTTGTTCTGAAACTGGGGAAACAATTTCTTTCTAGTAGACACAGACTGACGCCGCAGCCTATAATGATGGTAAAATAGAACCATAGTGTTAGAATATGCAATAACTTTTGGTGCTATAGGACATTTGTACTTCCATGTCGTTGTATTTTGCAAAATACTATTGAATAGAAGGAAAAAGAATTACCTCCCCGTCCACTCTTTTAAAATCCAAAAGATACTTAGGGAGAGCCTAGAATATGCAATAGCTTTTGGTACTATTGAACATTCACACCTCCATATTGTTGAGTGTTCACAATACTAACAAATGGAAGGAAAAAAATTAACTCACTGTCTACTCATTTGAAACCCAAAAAATATTAGGGAGAGCCTTTCTTGATGATAAAATTTCTTAAATATATGTATGGATTAGGAGGAATCCTCTTGTTAGAGTACAAGCGAGTTGGATAGTATATAAGATCTTTGACATATTCACCGTGATTGGTTAGACAAATGACCGCATTGTCGATAAAACTTCAAATTTGCACAAAATCCTTAAATCCTCTCTTAACCAAGTTTTTTCTATTCCAATAGTAGAAGGTGGGTTATTCATAAGAAGATTATCTTTATCAATGTTGCAAAACTAGCAGTTTTACTCTACTCTAGATTGGCCATTTAGTGTACAGTTATCATCATTGATGTAGGAAAAACATCTTATATTACAATTTTGCTGTCCATTTTGTCCACCACTGAAAGAGACCCAATAACAGTGTGACTTAACTCTCTCTATCAGTGCTTGACGAAATAAAGGATTTACATTGGCTTGGGTGGCTTAGCCGGTTATTGACTCAATAGCAACAATGATGGGCTCAACTAGGATATAACTTAAAGGAAGAGCTTAAGCTCAAAAAGGGTATCAACCGTGCTTTGTACCATGTTGATTTGGCAATAACACTCCTCTTTGTCTTTTGTTAGAAGGAAGTGATACATATTATATATATGGATGGTTGACCTGCTTTTTATCTTCTAACTGTGTCCCCTATAACTATGAAAATATATGAATTGGTATAAATTCATGAATGCTTATAAATATATGAATCTAGCATATATAAAATCTCACTTTGTTTACAACACTTGTCAAGGTGCAAGTAATTTAAACTTGGTGTGCTGAGGCATAATTTTGTAGGTATAGGAGTACCTCATTGATAACTCTCCCCTTGAACATTTCTCATACTTGGCCTTAATCTATCTTGAAATCAGAATTTGATGAACACTAGTTACCAACATTTGTAAACTGACTGAAAGAGGAAGGAAATGGATATCAACGTCATCAGGATTTGAGGATTCTAGGCCTTGTGTTGTCGCGATTCATAAGCCATGTATACATCTAATGATTCTAATAACAATTACATTACTATCTATACCTTTTGCATATGTTAATAGGACTAGGACAAAGATCCTAAGATTTTTATGTTGATGTGATAATATGAAACAACATAGAACTCTCTTCTAATGCCCCTATAGAAAATATTTTTTAAATATTGGTTGTATGAGCTGAAAAATAGAGCAAAAATTTTTTGTTTCAGATCTAATCAATGGTTTGAAGAAAAACAAGTTCACTGCCATTGAAAGTGATGAGATCTCTTCATTCTTCAAACTGGCTTTTGTTCGTCTTGAAGCATGGTTCCAATGGTTTAATACTACCCAATCAGGTACCTTACAGGGTTTTTCTTCCATATTTTCTTTTTCGAAAAATTTATTGGTTATTTTTAATGCAGTTCTTTGAATGTCTTTGGTCCAGCTAGTTTTTTATGCTAGGAGTAGTTAAAAATGTTGTGAGAATGACTCAGTAAAAATATTTTTGATGTAAAGCTGTATTGTGTTTGATCAAATCTGCCATCTAAATTGTTATCAATGTCAAATGTGTTATTATAGTTAATTAATTATGTTGTAAAATTAGTAATAAATATTGAAATGATAAAAAATTGAATAATAGTAAAAAATAACTATTACAGGTAATTTAAGATTTTTTTTAAAATTTTTATTATAGTATAAATTAATTTTAAACTTTTCATTGTTTTAATTGTTTATTCATTTTATTTAATAAAAATATTAATATTAATTCTTCATTATTTATTTTTTATTTAAAATTATTTGTTATGTTACAATAAATACTAGATTATGAACTAGAAATTAATACTAGATTATGAACAAGAAATTAATAGGCTTCTCTCCTCTCCCTCTCTCTCCTCTCTCCTCTCTCCCGTCCTAAATCTCCCAACTCTACAAGCCCACTTCCCTTCACCATCATCTCTACCTCTCCCCTTCTTCACTTGTCTAAATCAAAGGAAAGTCCGGCCGACCGGCTCGAGAATCACGATATTGCATGATTACAACAAAATATTTGTCCTGATTAACAAAAAATCCTTCGACGTTGTTAGGAATGGAAGGCATCTTAACGGCTTGAGAATCTACGAAAATGGTCATGATCTTAGGGTTTTGATCTCGCTTGACAAAACAGAAGTGAAATGGCTCGTTGATTCATTAAGCATTTTTTACTGGTATAAAAGGGAGGCCACCTGGGTAAAGAAAATAGTTGGCTGCTCACGCACCATCTATCTGGCCTTATGTTGAAACCAGAATGGTCGTTTTCTTGTCTTGTCTGAACAGAAAAACAAAGGGTATAGACGAATCTTTATCCTCGATGGCTTCTAAGCTGAAGATTGGTGGCGATTGATAAAATTTATATTTGAGTTAGTAGATGTTATCTTAATCCATCCTGAAAAAAGAGCAAACCCTCTTAAGCCAAACCTTACAACGTACTCTCTTGTAATCTGACTCCTCATTCAAGGTCGTCGTCAGTTTTTTGTTGTCCACATTGCAAACAGTGCCTATGTATCGAAGTGAGGGCAGAGAATCGAAAATCCTACACGAAGATGCTGCAATCGGGGCAAGCGTTGACCTCTCGGGTGGAGAATAGACAACCCAACTGTCTGAAACTCAGAAGGGATTTGAATTGCAAATTCCCCTTTCATCGAGCGGGCAAGAGAAAGATCCAATAAGGCCAAGCTCAATCAAACCGAACAAATAGAAACCCAAATATTCTAGAGAAGAGAGAAGCAAATGGATCGCACAGGATGAGTTGAGTAAGGTTATATAAAGAAAAAGAAAAGCCCAAAGGTGAAGTGGATGTAGAGGCCCAAAAAGAAGAAAAAATCCTCCCCGACCAAACCACCCCGGTTTGAGGATATACCCGGCCCATCTGGAGTTATTAAAGATAAGGAGGATTCGCTCGACCCCCCAGTTGCGTCTTGCAAATCAAATGTTAGGGCTCCTTCTCTTTCCTCCGACTTTCACCCTCCTGTCGATGCTAAACCTATCTTTGACAAGATGAATCTAGATTTGAGCAACAGCAGGGACGAAATGGAGACTCCTGTCATTCGTGGAACAAGAAGAGATGAATTTCCCTCAAGGTATGCCTAATCTCTGTAACTCTTTTGGCTTGGAGCGAGTTCTCCTCCTGTAACTTATTTTTGTTGAACAACAGAATTTCTTCACAAAATTGGAGCAAAACTTTGCCCTCCGAGTCGGGCTATCATTGGTGAGCATCCCTACTCTTCGTGGGTTTTACAAAATGTTCAAGAATGGGGAGCTGCTATGGGGGTCACGTTTGAAGAATTAAAAAAAATTATTTTCTATCTATTCTCTGAGAGTCAAGACCAAGGTGGATGCCCCACTTGGAAAATCAAAGAAAAAAACCAAGACACGGTGAGATCAAGGAATTGAAGAGGCTTCACTCATCTATTAACTATGATGGTCGAAGAAGAATAACTCATCGAGGGGTGAATTGATGATCTTAAAATGATAGGAAACACTCTCTCTTGGTACGTGTGGGGTCTAAATGACGATAAAAAAAGACTTATTATTAAAGGATGTTTATGTAGGTGGAAGCCAATGGTGGTGTGCCTGCAAGAGACCAAATTGAGTCTAATCAACAATGCAACTATCAAAAGTCTGTGGAAAATCAAAGATGTTGGGTAGCTGCATCTCTCTGCTATGGGTTCAGTTAGGGTCATCGTGATCATGTGGAATAAAGACTCTATTGATTGTATCGATTCGTGTGTTGGTAAGACTACTATCTCCTACAAGTTTGTAAATAGAGTTCAAAGGCTTGAATGGTATTTTACCGGGGTGTATTGTTGTGGCAATAGAGATGAGCGTATAGCTCTGTGGAAGGAGTTAGCTGACTGTCAAGACAAATGGAGCAATGTGGGTGTTGTGGGATCCAACAATCAATTCTCTGCATCTATCTCGAAAGAGTTTAATGATAATTTGGAACTCCTTAATCTGACTGATCTATCTTTAATGGGTGGTTCCTAAACTTGGAGCAATCAACAAGCAACCCCATCATTCTCCAGAATTAATCATTTCCTAATTAGTCCATTCATCCTCCTCAATTTACTAGCTTTATGTCAAAAGGTACTCCCTAGACCTATTTTTAATCACTTTCCTATTTTATTAGTTGATGATGGGATTGTTTGGGGTCCAATTCCTTTTTATATTGACAGTAAGTGTTTGAAAATTGAAAGTTTCAAGGAAATGGTCTGGAGGGTTTGGAAAAATTCCACTGTTTTGGGGCCGGGCAGTTTCAAGATTATGCATAAGCTTAAGTATCTCAAAAATGCTATCAAGATATGGACCAAAGAGGTGGGTCTCAAGGATGAGAAAGATATCAACATTCTTATGGAGGAACTGGCAACTCTTAAACAACTTGATGGTTCCTCGGGGCTAGTTCAGGAAGATAAAAATAGAGTTAATGAAAAATTGACCTAACTCATAGGTTACACTTGAAGTCTATCTCCTGGAAACGGAAATCTAGAGAAAAATTGTTAAAAGAAGGGAACATAAATACAAAATTCTTTCACTATCTGGCCAATCACAGAAGGAGATCAAATTATGTCGAGAAGTTGTGTTTAAATGGAGATATTATTTCTGGTAATGAGGAATTGCGAGAGATTGCCAAAGTTTTTAATCAAATCTCTACACCGAGGACTTTTCCCTGCGCCCAAAACTGGATAGTTTGTATTTTGATACAATTGACAATGCCAATAGAAAGTTGTTGGAAGTGAAACTTGCACAGGACGAGATTTTATTGGCTTTTAAAAGCTGCAATGGTGATAAAGAACCTGGACCGGATGGGTTCAACTTCAAATTTTTATTAAATTTCTGGTCATTGCTCAGAGAATATATGATCAACTTATTTATGACAATTTAAGAGATTCTGAGCAAAAGAAATTTTTTGTGTTCTTCATGAAGAAGAATTCTCATTATATATACAAATATACAAACTAATTTTCAATTCCTAAATTAGCTAAATAAATCTGTCCTAATTAAAGTTATTAAATCTATATAAGTCATAAAATTAGATATAAAATTTACTAACTAATTAATTGCATAATTTGCTGGCATAATTGTTTGAAATCTGCTGATTAATTGTATAAAATCTGCTGCCATATATCTTGGTTAATTACATATAATTTGTTGTCGTAATTGTAACAAATTTGTTGATTAACTATATAATATCTGCTAATTAATTATATAAAATCTACTGGCTAATTAATTGTCAGTTAATTCTTTTGACATTCCCCTTCAAATTGATGCTGGTAAATTTACAAGTATCAATTTGCTAACAAGGAAGTTATGGTGCTAACGTGTCATAGACTTAGTAAAGAGATCCGCAATCTGTAGACTTGTGGATATATGTGGAAGGGTAATAACTTGACGATCATATGCCTCTCGGATGGAATGACAATCACTTTTTATGTGTTTCGTTCTTTCATGGTAGACAGGGTTGGCGGCAATTTGGATCACACTAGTGTTATCAGTGTGTAGTGGAATAGGTTGAACTTGTGAGAAACGAAGCTCTGTAAGTAGACCACGCAACCAAATGATCTTGAAACATGCAGTAGACACGGTTCGCTACTCTGCCTCAGTGGAAGACTTGGATACAAAGTCTTATTTCTTACATTTCTAGAGATAAATGCATCACCAAGAAACATACATCATCCAGTAGTAGATTTCCTAGTGTCTGAACACACTGCTTAATCGACGGACTGTTGATATGTGGAGATGTCGAGGAGCTTGCATGAACTTGCTAACGATGCGGACAACATAAGAAATGTTTGATCGGGTGATGGTTAGATAGACGAGACTACCAACCAGCTTCCGATATAAAGTAGGATTCTCAAGAAATTCTCCTTCATTTCGTCGATATTTGACAATAATTTTCATAAAAAATGTCAACAGATGTAGTGTTCGTGAGACCAGCTAATTTAATCAAATCATAAATATACTTTTGTTGATGCAGAAAAATACCTTGAGGTTGATGATGCACCTCTAACCCCAAGATATAGGTGATCTGCCCAAGATCTTTCATATGAAAAGAAGAGTCCAACAAATTTTGAATGTCAGATATTCTTTTGTTATTAGAACCAATGATAACAGTGTCATCAACATAAATAAGAAGTACAACTAAGCCCTTTGATTTCATTGGAAGAAAAAGTGAAGAGTCATACTGACTTTGAGTAAATGAAAAACCAAGAAAAGTGGATATGAACTTTTCAAACCATACGCACGGTGCCTGCTTCAAGTCATATAAAGAACATTTTAGTTTACAAACAACATTAGGTGAGGGAGTAGGCATACCATGTGGAAGTTTTATGTAAACTTCTTCCTTTAGATCAGCATGTAAGAATGCGTTCTTAACATTCATTTGATGTAAAGACCACGATTGAGATGCTGCAAGGGTTAGTATGGTGCGCACGGTTGTCATCTTAACCACTGGTGCAAAGGTCTCATCATGCTCTAAACCATACTCTTGTTTGTTGTCAAGAACCACCAATTGAACCTTGTAACGGTATATGGATCCATCATATCGAAGTTTATGGAAAACACAAGCTTACTTCCAAGGGATTTCACAGATAGAGGACATGAAACAACATCCTAAGTTTGGTTTTCTTCTAGTGCCTGAAATTTTGTTTCAATAGCTTGCCGCCAACATTCATGCTCCATTGTCTATTTATATGAGGGAATAGGAATAGATGACAAGGTGACTGTTAAGGGGAAATGAGGGATAAAATCATACCCATCTGGTAGTGTATGAACACGAGTACTACATTTAAGAGGAACAGGTGCGGTTGTTGGAATAGAATCAACCGTCAAGAAATTCGTTGGAGGGGTCCCGTTAAGTGTCGAAGTCCGGTATAATGTTTTGGACATGCATCGCTAATACACCAATAGAAATTTAGAAGGTACAGGATCTGCGGAAAAGTTAGTAATCATGGCAACACAGAAAATAAAGGAGAAATATGATCATGATGAGTAGCAAAAAAATATCACATTTATATATATCCGAATATGATGTAAATTAGGATCATAGTAAAGAAAACATTTCTGATATAATAAATATCCTAAAAATGCACATTAAACTGATTGAGATGTAAGTTTTGTGCGTTCATGTGCAGGAATATGTACGAAACATATACAACCAAAAGTAGGAAGGTTAGAATAATTTAGAGTGCGACCAAATAACTGAATAAAAGGAAAGACATAGTTCCATGAGGGAGAGGGCAATCTGTTGATCAGGTGCACAATAGTGGAGAGAGCTTCACACCAAAACCGAGAGAGTACAAAAGACTCTAGCAGAAGGGTGCGAACAACATAAAGAAGATAATGATTTTTTCTCTCTGCCACCCCATTTTGTTGTGGCGTTGAAGGACAAGATCGTTGAGAAATTATTCCATTAGCTTGTAGCAACTCTTGAAAAGAATGAGACATGTACTCATCCCCATTGTCAGGGCGAAAGATTTTGATTTTAGCGTAAAATTGGGTTTGAATATGTGCATGGAAAAGCTTGAAGACAGAAAATATTTTGTCTCTAGAATGAAGAATATAAATCCATATGAAACGAATATAGTCATCAATAAAGGTGATAAAGTACTTGTACGTAGTATGAGAAGTAATTGGTACCATATCTCACACATCACCATGTATTAAATCAAAAGGGTGGACTATATTTGGTGTGTGAGTGGGAAATGATAAAATTTTATTTTTGCCAAGCTTACAAGAATTGCAATCAAATTGAACAACACTAAGAGATTGTGAGTTTTTATTCCCAAGCAAACCAAAATTTAGTAAAACATGGAACACATTAAAGTTTGAATGTTCGAGACATTTATGTCATGCTCGATAATCAACATGAATAGAATTACAAGTGATAATGGACAAAGAGAAACATGGAGATAAAGGAAATGGGAGTGGAAAAAGACGTCCTACTTTAGGCCCTCTTGCAATCATCTTCCCTGATTGTTGATCTTGCACAATACAACCAGATTTAGAAATTTTCACTTTATAACTTTCATCAACCAATTGACCGATAAAAACAAAATTACTGGTAAGATTAGAAGAGACAAAAACATTTATTAGAGAAGAAGAAATGTCACCCGTGGCTGTGATAGGTAAAGGGTTTTTATCACCTGTATAAATCTTGAGATTTTCAAAGTATTTCTTTACATTGGTAAGAAGATTGGGATTGTTGGTCATATGATTAGAGGCTGCAGGATTAAAGTATCAAGGAGATGATGTTGGAAAAGATTTACCTGAGAGTTATAAGGCAGAGAATGCAGAGATGATCATTTGTTGAATCATTTCAGGAATTACAGGTGCAGTAGGAGCAGAAGGAGCACTCTGTGCTATATTCACAGAATTTCCAGTGCTAGAAGAACCAACAAACGTTGTATATGTTGTTTCAGATTTCTTAGGAGGTAGGATAGGACATTCCTTAATGATGTGGCCGTTTTTTTACATTAATTGCAAATTTTTTTTGAATAGTTTGAAATATAATGCCCAAACCCCTTGTAACAAAAACACTAAATTGTGTTCAAGTATCTACCTTTTAACTTATCTAGTGCTGCATAAGCCACAGAGATAGAGGTAAATCTTTGTTATTCTATGATAGTTTGAGTGAGAATTCGTTGTTGCTCACGAAACAAAACATTGAGGCATAATTTATTGTTTGAAATCTGCTGATTAATTGCATAGAATCTGTTCATATATGCTGGTTAATTACATATAATCTACTGTCATAATTGTAACGAATTTGTTGATTAACTACATAATATCTGCTGATTAATTGCATAAATTCTATTGGCTAATTAATTGCCAGTTAATTCCTTTAACAATTTAAAGAATTTTACTGTGGCGTACTGATTGTTAAATCACTAAATTCTATGTTCATTGTGCTCATTCCAAAAAAAGAGGGGTGCAAAATTTCTTTGATTTCCGCCCTATCAGCCTTGTAAGTAGCATGTACAAATTAAGTTTAGAGGTGCTTTCCAAAAGATTGTCCAACGTACTTAGGTTGATTATTGGTGAAAATCAGCATGTTCTTGTCAAAGGTAAGCAGATTCCCAATACATTTTATGATTGTTAATGGATTAGTGGATGATCTGGTTATTCAAAAAAGGAAGGGGGTCATGTGTAAACTTGATATGGAAAAAGCATTTGATTATGTTAGTTGGAAGTTCATTGATTATATTCTGTAAGTCTATGTTTTGGCTACTGATAATGGTAATGGAAGCACTCTATAACTTATTGAAAGCTAATGATATGAATTTCATTGAAGTTATCTCTTTGGGAAGTGGTAATGAGTAGGTTGAAGTCTCACACCTTCTTTTTGCGGATGATTCCTTGATATTCTGTAAGTCTAAAACCGAATATCTTTTAAACCTTAGATGCATTCTCCTCTGTTTTCAAGCAGTTTTTGATCTCAAAGATAAGTCTTGCTAAATCTGAAATGGTTGGCTTCGATGTGGGTGAAGAAATGGACATTTTGGTTCAGATTATGGGCTTCCAGGCAAAAAGTCTTCCTATCAGTTATCTTGGCTACCCCCTGGACCTGAAAGCTAAAGACAAGATGATGGGAACCAATTATTAACCTGTATGATTGAGGACTTGCTAGTTGGAATAGGGTTTTTCTCTCCTGGGGGGAAGATTAACATTAATCAAGAGTATGCTCTCAAATCTCCGTATTTATTATCTCTCCGTTTTCACCATACCAATTCAAGTTGCTAAACAGATTGAGTCGATCCAGAACAGATTTCTTTGGGGGGATTCAGATAATAAAAAAGCATACCATCTTGTTAAATGGATGAGGTTAAACGTCTGTTGAGGTGGGGCGGGCTCGGTGTTAGATCCATCACCACTATGAACAAGGCATTTCATTGAAAGTGGCTATGGCGTTTTTTGAGTGAGGAAGACAGCACGTGGAAGAATATTATTAAGATAAAATGGATGAACAGATATCTTGACAGAGGTACAAAATTACCCAGCAGACCGCATGGTACAAGTACATGGAAAAATATCATGAATATGTTTGATGTCTGAAAGGCAATATTGTTGGGAGGTGGGAGAGGGAACAAAATAAAATTCTGGTATGACATTTGGTGTGGTGATGTCTCACTGAAAAGTAGATTCCCTAATATCTTTGCTATTGCCCGCAACAAAGATTTGCTGGTTGTTGATGCCTTCTGTTCCGCTTGCAACTGTGTTGTGGCTGTTGACAGAAATCTCAAGGATTGGGAGATGTCCAAATATGTCTGCTTCTTACAATTGATGGCTGATGTAAATTTACTTGACAAAAGAGACTTTTATTTGGAAGCTGAAAAAAGATGGCAAATTCACTGTTAGTTCGCTTTACAAGCACCTTAACTCTCCTAATACTCTGAATGATGGGGAGTTCCCCTTCAAAGCTACATGGAAAGCAAATGCTCTCCCGAGAATCGCCCTCTTTGCTTGGGATGCAGCAAAAGAGCATATATTGACGATGGATGACTTGATGAAAAGTGGTAGAGTCCTAGTAAATAGATGTTCTCTTTGCAAAAGTGACACCGAAAGCTGCAACCACATCCTACTCTGGTGTCCCTTCTCTGTCAAAATTCAGTCACTTGTCTACAGCCTAATAGGTATTAATTGGGTAATTGCGGGTTCTTTTAGTAAAGAGCTTTTGGCTTGGGAGGGCGTTTCTCCAAATTCTCCTATTATTCCATTATCTATTTTCTGGATTCTTTGGAGGGAAAGAAACAATAGAGGTTTTGAGGGTAGGGAAGACCCCTTTGTAAATATAAAAAATAAATGGCTGCATTATTTTGGCTTCATCTTTTTGGGACATAACGTACATACTCTTGATGATTTGCGAACAGTTGTTGATATGCTCATTGACTTGAAAATATATTTTGTACATGGGTGGCTCCCCCTTGGAGCCTTTCCATTAATATACTTCTCTTTTATCTAAAAAAAAATGAACTAAAAATTAATATTATATTTTATTTTAAAAAATTATTAAATCAATAAATTATTGAATAGTAAAATAAATAAATATAAAAACATTACTAGTCTATAACAACACACGTCATATCTCAAAGGTTTCTATTTGCATCTTTTTGTATTTTCTTTATCAAAAGAAAAAATGCCTTAATACTTTAATGAAAAAAGCATTTTTGTTTTGGTGTACAGTCAAGGTTATATTATTTTAGTAGAATTCTAACGAGAACATACACTTACTAGATAAGAACGTTAGGGTTGTCATATATATTTAACATGCCTACTTGAGAGCCCTAAAATTTATCTGTTTAATTTTTGCTTTCTTTCCCTTTGTCTTCCTTTCCCCTTGGCATACTCAATTGCGAGGATCCTTGCTGGACCTAGAGCTCTTGCCAAGTTCTCAGAGGAGACCTAACACCTATTATGGAGAAGATGTCGGAAACAACAAAGATAATGTTCGTTTAAATAACACTAGCCATGGTCAGGGAAGTTCTCATTACTCAACCAGCAAGAAAGCTCAAAAATCTTCAGACAACATATGGACTGAACAAGAAGAATTATTTCTATTGGTCTTGATTTATTTGAACTTAGTTGAAGGGAAAAGGAAAACTCAGTCCTCTTCTAAGGATAGAGCTGAATGAAAGAGATCCAAGATCTGATACATGGGATGAAACAGACCTAATCATCATGTCATGATTAAACTCAATGATTTTTGAGATCAGTGACATGCCAAGATAGTGACTTGCCAAGATCCATTATAGTTTTTTTTTCCCCAAAAAAACCGAGTCAAGTCAGACTAGGTTAACTTTTAGTTAAATTCGGGTTGGATCAGGTTCATGTTTAGAATAAAAAAACTCATCCATACTCGATCTGGTTATGTATAATATATTTTTAATTTTAATTAAAAAATATTATATAAAAATATATATAATATAATAATATTTTTAAATTTTCATTAAAAATAAACATATAAAATACAATTTTTTAGTTTGATACATATATTATATATCTTTTAATTTCAACCAGATATTTATATGATATATATAATTTGGTAAATAATATATATAGATATATATATATATATATGTAAGTTGGTATATGTAAATGTGGACATAGATATATACTTCGGTCATGTCTGGTCGGGTTTTATCAAAAATTAATCAGAATAAAAATGTATGGATTCGGCGAACTTGCTCAGTTTTGTGCATATTAAGTCGAGTCAAGTTTAGCTTTACAAAACTCGTTATGATCCCGACTTATTAACATACTTACTTTTAGTGGCTTACATAATTAACCCCGTATTTTCGTAGAAAAGTTTTATCACAATTTAAAACTAACGAATAAACTCATCCCGAATTGTTGGTCGCACTACCTTTATCTTTGTCAATAGCCATAATAGAGAACAATTAGATCCAAGAGTTATTGAATGTGTCTATTTGTTAGTTATTCACCAACCTAAACGGCGAACAAGTGTTACCTTTCACCTACTAAGAAATTTTTTACATCTATAAACATCACTTTTGATCAGAAAAATCTTATTTCATTTTGTCATATCTTCAAGAGAAGTTTTTATCATTCATTAAAGATAAGGACATAGACTTGTTTTTACTTGAGTTTTCACCAACATAACCTATTTATTGGTCCAACTCTTACCACCTACCAAGTCAAATCCATTTCAACATCCTCACCCATTCACGCCGGACCCGTTATAGAAAATAATGAATTCCATGCCTTAGTGAGATTTATGCAGGTATATTGAAGAAGAGGCTGAGAATCGATTCTGATCATGTCCAAGTTTAAGACTCAACACTTAATATTGAGAATATAGTTGTTATAATATTACTGAAATATATTACGGAATATTCCTATATAATCATTAATTGATTTCTTAATATTAATAGGGTGACTTATGTTACCATATATAGATCTCTCCTCTGTATATATATATATCCCTAATCTATTGGAATAAAACGTAAGAAATATTCGATATTTTTCTCTAACTCTTTACATGATATCAGAGTGAGGATTATGGTTTTAGGAGTCAGATTATATCGGACCAAAGAAGGGGTCGAACACCCATTCCCAGCGCCGGAGGAAGTCAACTTCCAACCACCGTCCAATTTAGAGTACAACGAGCACGGTGGTGTAAGTAGAAGAAGCAGAGGAAGCCATTTCGACGGTGTCTAGTTTTGCGCGCGTATCGTGAGTGTCGGAGGAAGATGTTTCGCGTGCGAGTTAGATTCTGCGTGAAGACAGAAGCTAGAAAACAGTTCTGAGTGTGAAACAGAAGGTTGGAAAGGAGGAAGCCGAGGCGGAGGCAGATCGCGCGACAGCCAGGTTCGTTGGTGTTTCTGGCACAATTTTGCAAAATCCATTCCAGACTTAGGTGCGCCATGGTTTTGTGATGATTTCTGACCAAAAGGGAAGTTGTTTGGGTTTTCCGGCGGCAACATGTGGTATTTTGACGGCGGCGCGTACGGCAGCAATCGGCCTCTAATGGTGACAGTGAGGTTTTGGTGGTTTTGTTGGCAGCTGTGCGTGAAGAGATATTTTGTTTTCTTAGAATTTTTGGTTTATTTACAGTGTTTTCCCTGTATCTTTGGCTTGCTGAATTTCTAGGTGGTTCCGGTGGCTCTCATCTAACGATTTAATTTTTGGATTAAAATGAATTGTAATATTGTTTGTTATTACTACCGTAAACAAGAGCATATAAACCGATACTGTAAAAAATTATAAAATCACAATCGGAGGACACAGGCTGCTAATATCGTTGTTGTTACTGCCAGTTTATCTTATGAGAAAACTGTTATAATTTCAGCTGACGAATATGCTAAAATTCTCCCAGTATCACGAATATTTAAATGAATTTTCTGCTTTTGTTGAATCAAAGAAAAAATGTTTTATCTTCTCTTTAAATTATCCTGGTTTGCATAATGAAATAGTTGAGAAAATAAATACTCTCGATAAAAATCATACTTGAAATTTGATAAATCTACTCAAAGGAAAAAAGACTGTGGGGTGCAAATGGATATTTTCAGTTAATGTAAGTCTAGATGGCTCTGTGGCAAAACTTAAAGTCAGACTTGTAGCAAAAGGCTATGTTCAAACTTATGGGGTAGATTATTCTGATATTTTCTCTCTAGTGGTCAAATTTACATCTGTTTGTCCATTCATTTCTATTGCGACATCTCGAAATTGGCTCTTATACCAGTAAGATATCAAGAATGCATTACTTCATGGCATTCTCCTAGAAGAAGTATATATGGAGCAATCACCTGAGTTTGTTGCTCAGAAGGAGTACGGGAAAGTCTATCATTTGAAGAAATCTTCATATGGTTTAAAGCAGATTCCCTTTGCGTGGTTTGGAAAATTTAGTGAAGTACCTTTAGAATTTAGACTGAAGAAGAGTAAATGTGATCACTCAGTCTTGTATGCACAGTCAGCAATTGGTTTTATACTTCTTGTTGTCTTTGTTAATGATATTGTCATTACAGGAGATGATTGTGCAGGAATATTCTCTTTTAAGTCATTCTTACATGTCAAGTTTCACACTAAAGATTGAGATCAATTAAAATACTTCTTAGGAGTAGAAGCAACAAAAAGTAAGAAATAAATTTTCTTGTCTCAGAGGAAGTATGTACTTGATCTACTTGCAGAAATCGAAAAGTTGGGAGATAAGTCATGTAACACACCAATGATACCAAATGTACATTTTACTAAAAATGATGGTGACCCCCTCAATGATTTTGAAAGGTATAAACGATTAGTTGGGAAATTGAATTATCTCACAATGACTCTTTCAAATATAACATACTCTGTCAGTGTTGTTAGTTAATTTATCTCTGCACCTACAATCAAATATTGGAAGACTTTGAAATAGATTTTGTGTTACTTAAAAGGTATTTCAGGACTTGGCATATTGTTTAGCAATCATGGGCATACTCATATTGAATATTTTGCAAATGCTAATTGGGTTAGATATAAAATTGATAGAAGGTCCACTGCAGGTTATTGTGTTTTTGTTAGTGGGAACCTAGTATTATGGAAAAGTAGGAAGCAGACCGTTGTGTTTCGGTCCAGTGCAGAGTCCAAAATTAGTGTTATGATCCAATTCACATGTGAAGTCTTATGAATACAATACATTTTGGCTGAAGTGGGTTTGAATCTCATATTCCTGCAAAATTCTAGTATGATAATTAAATTACCTTTTATATTGTCTCAAATTTGGTGTATCATGAAAGAAATAAACATATCGAAATTGATTATCACTTCATTCATGAGAAAATTCAAAAAAACTTTATTTATATCGATTATGTGAAAACAGGGGAACAACCAAATAATATATTTACAAAAGTTTTAAATAGAATTTGAACTGAATATCTTCGTAATAAATTGGACATGATTAATATCTATACTTCAGCTTGAGGGGGAATGTAATAATATTACAAAATATATTTCAGAATATTGTTATGTAATCATTAGTTGATTTTGTAACATTAATAGGGTGATTTATGTTACCATATTAGATCAATCTTCTATATATATATATATATATATCTCTAATCTATTAGAATAAAATACAAGAAATATTCAATATTTTTTTTCTAACTCTTTACAATGGTAAATAATTGCAATTCTGCAAATTTCTCCTCAACTACCATATGATCATGATCTTGCTATGGGTTAGTACATATGCACGATAATGTATTAAGCATCCATTCTATCTAGTAGCAAAATTTGCATCGCTTGAAAAATTCTTACCTTCACATAAAAGCTTTCCAATAAGACAGAACACTGGTCAAGTTCTAAATACTTTATTTAAGGTATTATCTGATGGGAAAGTAGAAAAATACTATGAGAGAAGAGATGTAGGCATTAGAGAAGAACCAAACATGGGACCTACCACCTGAAAGAAGCCTATGGAAGGAGGTGTTTACAGTCAAGTACAAGTCAGAGGGCTCCCTATAGAGATACAAGCCAAACACATGGCAAATGATATATATAAACCTAAAGTATTAACTATCAAGAGACGTTTTGCTTCGATGGAAAAATGAATGTGGTAAGAGTTTTATTGTCTCTAGCAACCAACTTTTATTGGTATTTGGAATAACTCAATATAAAGAACATTTTCCTAAATGACAATTTGGAGGAAGAAATATAGATGGATATTCTTCAAAGCTTAAAGGGAAACTAAGAGACAATAAGTTTATTAACTGAACGAAACATTGTATTTTTTAAAGCAATCACCAAGGATTTGGTTTGAAAGATTTGCCAAAGGTAATGCTTGTCATCAGATGTAGACAAAGTTAGGGAGATTGTACACTCTTTATAAGGTACTTCAAGCAGAAACCGCATTTTGAGTATATGCCAATGACATAATTATAACTGGAAAATGATGATAAAGATAAGGAAGCTTTGAAAAGATGCCTAGTAAGAGAACTCAAGATAAAACAAATTGGGAGGCTGATAAGAAGTTGGATAATGGATTGATTTGTACTCAATACGACTCAACAAATAGCCAATTTCCAGATGTGATAACAAAAGGACTACGACCTTCCAAGGACCTATCTGAGCTGAGAATGAAAAATGCATATTCACCAGCTTGAGGGCAAATGTCAAAAAATTAATCAACCTTCTCTCTCAATATTAGAAAGTTTTCCTAAGAATATGAGATATCAGTTAAGGACCCTCACTGGTATGGAGGTTTGATTTGATTTGTTTTTCTGTAGTTAGTTCTTTTTTCTCTTTGTAAAAGCTATATATGCTTATGTATATGCTCCTTTTCAATGTACAAGAAATCTTGTTTATCTTTTAATTCCCACATAAACAATAATTTGCTTACAGATGATAATCTGATACTCTGGCAATGTGTCCTACTTGACATTTGATTAGAGATTTTTGTTACATGCTTGACTAGATAATCTGATTTTTGACTTCCAATTGTTTCCTGTTATTCTCATTCTGAAATTAGGGAAGGAGATTGGCACATATTTCTGGCATGGGAGAGACAACACCACAACTCGCGAACTAAATCCAAAGGTTCTATTCCTTGGCATATAATTGATATAGAACATACTGTCACAATCCCACAATCACTCATATAATGTTTGTATAGACTGAAATGTGTAGCTTTTTAGTGTTAACAGTTACAGCTGGTGCTTCCAAATGCAGAATGACTCATGGGAAAATAGTAAAACCCTTTAATCAAAATGACTAGAGCAGTTCATGTGTCTTTGCGTGAACTCATTTTATGCAGAAGCCCAATAAACAAGACTAAACAAACTTAGTCTAAGTAGTAAAGTATTGATTTTGGCACCAAATTGGTATGCTCCGTCCCCCAGATATAGTTATGGGCCCTTGGAGGGTGAAATCTGTTCAAGATGAATCAAATTTTCTCTGCCTTTTTGTTCCCTTTGAGCCTATGATAATATGAATATTATGGCTCATTAACCCAAAGGTTACTTAAGAAACCTTAAGACAAACTTTCTGGACGTCATAGAACAGAACTGAATTATATAGGTCTGTCAACTACAACCTAAGTGCCTTCTTAGGGATAGAAATTGCCCTCCCTAAGGACAGAACTGTCTAATAATATCCAAAACACATGGTTTCACTTATGCACACAAACTTAACATAAAAACCCTCCTGTCTATGACAGATTATTTCCCTCACAACTATCACAAATACTTAGTAAAATATACATCTTTAAAAATGCAATTAATTCTTCTGCAATTTTCGAGAGGGAATTTCTTAGAAACTTGGTTAACCGGTAGTACTTCCATTCCCAGTTCACCATCAGGAGGAGTCATAATGGTTACTGTATAGTTCTGCTTCTAGTATTGGCTTTCCTATTCTTGTAATAGATAGCCTAATAAAAACTCTACTATTTCTTCAGCAGTAATAACAACAGCAATACCATAAATCTATATTGTAATACTTAATATTTCATTTTAGCTTATTCCCATTTTGCATTCATTTTGCAATACGACTATGGGCCTTGAAGATGGGAGTATGCATATAGCAGAGGTCTGATTTTCATTTGATGATAGTGCCCATAACTCATTACATTGACGCATTTGCCCTACCCTTCTTTTTCTTTTGACCAAAAATTAGATAGCATATCTTGATATGTTTATACTTTATTTTAATTTAATTTATTTTTGTTGTATCATTTAATCAAATCATGATCTAGTTGTGCTCATTGGATCAATGCACTTCAGAAAGATGATTATATCGTTCTTGGCATTTCCAGACACTGTCATCTGGGCTTGATGATTATCCCCGTGCTTCACATCCAAGTGAAGATGAGCGCCACTTGGATCTCAGATGCTGGATGCTTCTTGCGGCAGATTGCATGAATTCCATCTTGGAATTGTTTGAGAAAGAACAGAAACTAAAAAAGGTATCATCATAAGGAAAATTTCTACAGGAATCAATTCATCACATGTTAAATAGGGTTGAAAAGCTCACATATCCCTCTGTTGACATTGAAAATGAATTATGCAGGATTATAGCTCAACAGTTAAGCTGCTTTCAGATTTTGAAGTTCTAAATCAGGTTTGTCCAAATGATGATGTTTGAACTTATACATTCATTGGTTCTTGATTGTTTGGATTCGCAGCGTTGGTAATACATGATAGTCAAAGGATATAAAAATGGTATTTTGGTGCGATATTTTACATTTTTTGTGAATACTACTTTGACAATATGGCTAGGGAAACAGAAAAAAAATTGTTAAGTGTTTTTAGTTGTTCAAATCAACCAGAGAAATCACTTATCGGGTTTAGTGTTCTATAAATTTTAATGTACAATAACAGGGCTTTGGTACAGAAGAATATAGGACAATTTCTTTTTGATACTGATTGATGTCAAATACAAAATGAGAGAGAAGAGAATAAGAGATCATGAGAGGACTGAAGTCAAAATACAGAGAAAGCAGTAGGAAACAATAAGAGTAGCTTAATTGAAGAGACTGAAGATAGAAGATCTCAAATCTCAAACTAAATAGTTCCCGTATTCAATACTCATAAGCAACTTGAAAAGCTAAAAGAGTTCTCTTATATGGCCACAAAAGGCATCTGATGAACTCCCAATTAAGTTTCTGTATGAGAGGAGCAGGAAAGAGAGAAGGGTGAGGTGGCAAGCTAATTTCACCAGCAATGCAGCCTTCAGAGTGAGGGGTATTTCTGTAATTGGCGGAAAAGAAACAGAAAAAACAAATGTTAGTTAGGATTGACAGGAATATGGAGAGAAAATAGAGAGAAAGGAAGGTAGGAAAAATCTGGGCGAAGTATTGCAAGGGGAGAGACTATAGCACTCTCGAACTGCTATCAATTTTCTTTGTTACTGAAACCATTTGCAGACCATCATCCCTAAAACTTCATCCTTTGTTACTGAAGTTGCTGGAAGAGGTTATTGAAAAGTGTGATAATGGCTAATTCTTACATAAAATGGAACTTCCTCAATGGCAAGGAGGAGATCCAACAGGTTAGATTTTTAGAGGAGAGTTTGCTTTTTCCTTTGTTCGTTTATATAGAACACCAGAAGCTCCTAAAGTGGATAATGCTTCAACACAAATAGATGAAGATATTCTTCAATGGTATGATTGGTTTAAAATCGATAATGGAATTCTCACATGGGAGCACTTTAAAAATGAATGATTGAAATGATCACATAGAAACCACTCACA
>NW_019014649.1:149979-163358 GCF_000150535.2 Carica papaya | reverse complement strand
TCTTGAGAACAGTTTGATCTAATTTCAAATAGAAGCATTTTATGGACGGATTATGGGCTACGCTCTCTTGCAAAAACAAGGTGAGGCTATGCAATCAACCCTTAACCTGTTTGAGTCTCCTGTTTTGCTACTGTGGTTTTACCTAAATCTCATTGATTTTGTAATCTAATTAGTCCAAATTGTACCATTGTAACCACAGCTCCATCTACATGAAACGCAACACAGAGCATGACCCACCTTATTGGAGAGGTCCAATATGGATGAACATGAACTACATGATTCTTTCTGCACTATTCCATTACTCAGAAGGTATATCTCTATACATCCAGAACAAATGACGAGCATAAAATATTAAAAGAAACAGGGAGATGCTTTTTGAACTATCATGCTTGAATTGATATTCTTTTTTTCCTTCTTTTCTTGTAGTGGATGGACCATTTAGAGATAGAGCAAGGAGTATTTACGAGGAGTTGAGAGAGAATTTGATGAGGTTATTTACAGTCAGATTCTGTCGGAGTAGTTCCTACTTTATATACGGTGCTTTAACTGAAGTCATGAATTAATACGTCTATTCTGGCTTGCTGCAGAAATGTGATTCACAACTATTACCAGACTGGATACTTGTGGGAACAGTATGATCAGAAGACAGGAAAAGGGAAAGGGACACGTCTATTTACTGGTTGGACAGCTCTCATCCTATTAATTATGGCTGAAGCTTACTGAAACCCCTTAGGTTTTTTTTCACGGAAGATAATATTCTTAAGTTAAAAACAAAATTTTAGTACTCAACGAGACAAATCTCTGTTGTAAAAGGTTTTGTGCTCAATTTAAATGGAAATACTAACTTAGAAGGAGACCATCCCAATTCAAGGTAAAATGACCATAGAAGTATTTTGAGGGGAACTTTCTCCATAAGAAACGATTAGACAGGCCCTTTTATGTGTGCCATGTTGTTGAAGATCTTAATTTTACGAAGCTACAGGCCTCTGAAAATAGCAACTTCTGGCCTGCCCTATTTGTTTTTGAGAAGACCATCACTTGGCTGCGCCGGACAGGGAAAAAGAAAATGATTGCTATTTCACAATTATTGGCTAGATACAAGTAGTAGTGGAGATTGAGCTTATGCTAATATTTCAGTATCCCGTTGATCTCATTCAAATACTGTTGAGTTTGACTTGCTACTGTAATCGTGAGTTTGAGTTTTATTTGGTTTTTTTCAGTCTCATTTAAAGGAATCCAAATTCAGGTTGAATTTAGAAATAGATCAGTAAAAACAAAACCTCATTGGATTTGAACTTGGGGTTCTACTCTTTTCAAATGATTATATTACCTTGTTACTATTATATGTGTGTAAATCATTAGGCTAATAAACAACCATGCAGAACTAATTCAGTTATTAGTGAATATTTACTTATAAGATACATGGTTGTAGTTTCACAAAACTTTCCAGTGTTCATATTATTTTTTGAGGAAAAAAGTCATCATTTTTAAGTTTAATAAGCTTACGAGTTCTGTACAAATTCTAAACTCATTCGAAGTGTGGTAATTGGTAAGATATATTTTTATATAAACTTAAATAATTCTTTTTAGATGATATTATATTACTAATATACTATTCTATGACTTATTCCTTATTGAATGTTCAAAAAAAAAAAAAAAAGTTAATCTAGCCTTAAAAATGAGAAAGAAATCAGTACCTAATCGGTTATAACAAATATGCCCATGAAATAGCAGATAATAAATAAATCATCGTCTCCCTTGATTATTTTTCCAATGAAATAAACACAAGAAATAGTATTATAGAAGTTATAAACACATGCGAGAAAAATTAATTTTTATTGGCTATTTCTCTCACACAAAAATGAGAAGATACAATAAAATCATCTAAAGGGATGTATTGTTAGTATTTATAGATGACGTCTCTATAATGATTGAGTATTATTTGTATTCTTGAATAATTAGAAATTAACTTATCACGATGCATCTTCCTTTCTGAAATTGAATAATCATATACTCAAAAAAAAAAAAAATTCAATATTGTAAGGCAATGTATTTATGTTAAAACAGTAAAATGCAAGTAAAACCTGAGCTAAAAGAAATAGAAATAAAATAATACAACGATGGCGTAGGCTACCAGCTAACTCTGTTTGGAAAAACAGAATTATGAAGCTGTTAAAAGCTGTACGGTAATACAGCTGAAGCTAAATCTTTATGGGCTTCTTTTTTTAGCTGTATTGAGATAATAGAGACTCTAACTCAGTTACCCACCTTGTTGCTAGAGCTTTGAAGGCCCAGCTTTTTTTAGCTGTATGCAAGTCAGCTGTTTCTCCTTTTGGTTGATCAATGAATTTGTCTTTCACCGAAAACAAAAAGAACAAGAGCTCAAAGCAGATCATTCAAAATGACCTTTGCACCAGATCCTGGCATTCTTCTACCAGAAGAAAGGTTTGGGTTCAAGAACTCAATAATAATACTTTATCCCTAAATAGATCCAACGGCTGAACAAAAAAAACACAAGAATCACCGAGTACTGCCTGTCAACTTCCCTAGCTCCCTTCCTCTGTCATCTCTGTGTCCTCAGACATTATTATATCCATGTCCCTTATATCTCGCTTCAATACACTGCCAAGCCTTGCTATGGCCTCCGTCTGCTGTTGTAGGACCTATCCAACAAAATTCTCCTTTGTTAACACTTGAATTCATATCTCCTTAAAAAGTAAATAAGTAACATTTGTCTGTATATTAACCATAATGGTTCACTAATACTAGGTTTGACCATTTATTGTCAACATGAGAGAGGCAACATCATGCCACCTCAAACCTTACTGCTTTCATTATCCAAAGACAATCACAGATTGTCGATCATGCATTGCCATTTTATCACAACGTAACTAGTTAAACAAGGGTTACCATTAGCAACGATTGTATTTATAATAATAAAGCCCATTAACAGTCTTGTGAGTTTATAGCTTTCTTGTCAAATTAGATATCATGCTAGTTTCTAAAAAATATTTCTTAGAAAAAAAAAGAAACAATGTGCTTTGTAACAGGCAACAACTGACATTAGTTAGAAAATTATCAGCTTTTACCTCCTGCATATCAGCAAGGCTCTGATCGTGTATTTTGGTTGATCCAGGAAGATAAAAAGAACCACCAGTACTGATGGAATTTGCTTGAATCCGAGATATGGTAAGCAGGTTCTGAACCCTCCTAGAAAGTTCTGCTCCAGATCCTTTCAACTGAATTTATGTTCACTGGTCAGTACCATTGTTGGTAAGCATCAAACAGAACCTGCGACAAGGTGAACTGACCTGTCTTGTTATTCCTGCCAACTTTTCAGCCAATTCAGCTTCTCCTTTCATTATGGGCAACCGGCAACCCTTACCCTCCAGTGCTTCCACTATTCTCATTACCTTTAGGCAAACCACAAAATTTTCTGAAAGTCAAGATGAAATATAATAGAACTAAATGTACAAACTGAAACTAGACATGCAAGAATGACTAAAAGCCTCCTGAAAGATTAACCTAAAGTACCCTATAATAGCCATGTCACCGGTGACCATCTCTCCTCAACCAAAGTATAATGAAACACTCTTTAGTATATTGCATACCAAAGACAGGAGAGTGATCAAATGAGCATGCTGAAGACTGCAAAATATTCAAAGATGCAAAAGAAACTTATTAAGCTCGACGGCAATCACAGTAAACTGAGAGCGATTTTCTTCGCACCCTTAAAAGGCGTCTTTGAAGACTTTGCTCCTTTTGTCTCATTCTTTCGATCCAAGGAAGAGTTTCAGCTTGGAAATGCCTTTGAAGCTGCAAATATATAGATGGTGAAAACCATACTCCATATATGCAATCAACAAGATAGACAAGCAGATAAGTCATAAGCACACCATTTTAACATTGCTCTGAGTCATTCGCAACCTCTCAGCATCAGAAAGAATGACTTCATCTTGAAGCTGCATCAAGCCAATGTGACAATTATCATTTTATCTTACCAGCAATCCACAACAAATTCATTAACCAAACAGAATCCTAAGCACACTCTGCTCAAGTCTCTACCAAATATCCCTCAGTCTATAAATGGAAGAACATAGTTATCTCGGTTCAACCCGCTCCATGTGCAATGTGCCAGTAAAAACTTCAATAAAAAAACGGCCCAAGAAACAGCCAAGTAACATAACTACTAAGGCTTATCAACAACTCAAAACTAACAAGGTTCACCTTCAATCGGTTGGAAAGATCCTTGAAGCCTTGAACAAGCTGAGGCCATAAGCGTTCTCGATCAGTGCCATCCATACCCTCCAGTTTCCCAATAGCTTCCGCCCACATGATCTATCAATGCAAACTATCTCCAAACTTAGCTCAATTGGATATTCAAAAGAAAAAAAAAATAACCTACTTGAAGCAGAAGATTAGTGCTCGTAGAAGCCAACCTCCAACAATAAGAATTTTCAAGACAAGGAAATGAAATAATACAAACTCACATCTGATACACCAGGGGGCTTCACCCTAAACTGTGGCTCAGTCACACTAAACAACAAGTGCTGCAAAATGAAATAACGCCACATGATAACATAAAGTTACAAAACCCTTATTTTCTTCTGTCGTTCAAAAATTGAAAGAAATAAGGATTCATATTAATTCAGATATCTCAAGTTTCCATTAAAGAAAAAAAAAACCCTCAAGCTTTCTTAGCCGTGAAACCAACCAACCTTAAAAGCGTACTTAGGGTTCGCAGGGTCTTCCTTGTAAGCATCAACAATCGCCTAATGAAATCAGAACCAATAGAAAGAATCAAACCCTACGAAATTCTACGACTGGAAGAGACTGAGGGTTAGGGTTTATGATAAACCCGCAACCCTCAGAGGAAAAGGTTAAAATGAAAAAACAAAGAGATACTTGAATGTCGCGATCGGCGAGAGAGAAAGGGAGAGGAGCCACAGGAGCCATCTGAGTTGTCAATTGAGCATTGGGGAAAGGATTCGGCTGCGGGGTGGCAAAGGGAGTCTGGAAACCGAAACCAGCAGAAGGTTGCTGCTGAAACAACGGAGTCTGCTGCTGAAACAACGGAGTCTGCTGCTGTTGCTGTTGCTGTTGCTGTTGCTGCTGAGAGGAGAATGGAGTTGAAAATAGAGAGGAGCCGAAGCCTACCGTGGCAAATGAAGGCGTCGACGGCGTTCCAAACGCCGGAGTAGTAGATGGAGTTCCGAAGGCCGGAGTAGAAGATGGCGCTCCAAATGCCTGAGTAGCAGATGGAGTTCCGAATGCCGGGGTCGATGCAGCTTGACCTCCGAACATTGCTTGCCCTTGATTCTGCAGCACACAACCGAGGGAAGAGGGAGACAGGATACGGAAAATTTGAATGCAAGTGTTGGGGATTTTAACCAGAAGGCGCCATTTTATTTGGTCTTACACCGATTGTGCAGGTATATACCTTTTATTCTTACTGCTAATATTCCAATTATGATTTAATTTTTGTATTTTAATAAATTTTATATACAAAAATAAATTATACCATTGACTAAGTTTTATTATAATTTTAATACTATAAATTTTTTTATTACTTATTAATTAATACATTGCAAAAATAATTAGGTTATATTTAAAATAATTGAAACTTCATTTCCAAATATGTACCTATTTTAATTGAAAGATATGAAAGATCTAATTAAAATAATAAATGAATTTGTATACAAATTAATTTCATTTATCTCATCTCTTAAAAAATTAATTTTATGACTTTTGATTTGTTTCACATAACTTTAAATTAAATTTGACCTATTTATTCAAATTTGTATTATTTTATATTGTAAAATTTTAAGTGAACTTAATCTTAGTTCAAATTTAACTATATTCAACTATTAATAAAAATATAGTACTCATAATGTTTTAACTATTGTAATCTTTTTATTAATTATTATTTTAAATAAAAATATGAAATAAAATTTGTTTAATTGTATATCTAATATATAAATTATTAATAATAAATAGAATGAGAATAAATTTTTAGTATTTAGGACATAAATTGAGATTTACTTTAGATTGAGACGTGTATTATAAGTAAATTACTTTAAAATATATTTTACAATTTTTAAAATAAAAAATATTTATTAGCATACTTTTTCAAAATAACAAAAAATTAGATTTAAGGAATGCTAATTATATTTGATAACTAATACATACACAATACTTAATATCATAATCATAACAATTTTGTAATAAGAAAAAAAAAAAAACCTAATTAAGTTTACTTTGTTTTATATCTGACCTTTGACATTAGTAGTGTCTCCTCTGTATAATGAACAGTTCATTAAAAAAAATTAATTTTGCTTTTGTTATATAATTTTAGTTGAAAAAAAAAAATTGAAGAACCAATTTCTCCCTAATAAAAAATTAATAAAAAAAATATTTTATTTTTATTTATAGTTTAAATAAAGTAAGTTGTAATTTATACAATAATAATAAATATAAAAATAAACGGTTCATCAACTATTTACTTTAACCCATCAACTTGTACGGAAACTTTTCCAAAAATCTTTGGCCGATTAGTGTATCTCCTAATATAATATGAGTAAATGACTTTAAATTGAAAATCAAATCTTATGTATATATTTTTTTAAAAATAAAATCTTATATAGAAACTGAAGAGAGGAATTAAACCAAACAGACCTTAAAAGTCCTATTTATACAAAACAACTTTGCTTCAAAGAGATTCAACAATTAACCATGCACAATTGCACTTAATTAATTAACAAAAGTGAAATTCAGTACTTAATTTGATCCAAGTTACATAGAATAGGGCAACTAATTATTGAGTGCCACTACCTTAACCTAATTAATTAGGTTCACACGGCATATCAAAGAAGATGCAGAAGCATTCTGAACGTCAAAGAATTTTTCAAATTTCCAGCAAGTAGTGATCATCATGCTTGGATTGTCACACTACACAAGCAGAAGCCTGACGGCCTGATCTCAGAAGTCTTCCACTCTGATCCTGGGGCTGCATTTGGATCATACAACAGAGTACTATAACTAAGATCTTCTTCTAGAGAGAATAATAGCAGCTTACCATTCAGGATACCAAATCGAAACCTAATGCTTGAGCCGCCTGTCAGCGGAACAGGTACAACTTTCCATGAGTTGTCCTTTGCATCAAATATTGCCAGTTTCCGCTGGTTTTTCCACTCGATACAAAAGAGCTTTGTTCCCAGCACAGCATGTGCAGTGACCATCACACAACCGCTCTTCATCTCAAACCAGGCATGTTGTTCAGGGTGGTATACATCAACAAACCTCGAGTTCCCAATACTAAAGCTTGACCTTCCACCCATAACATACAGTTTTCCATCAAACCCACAAGCAAAACAACCCCACCTTGGGCATCGGAGGCTTTCTATTATGCTCCACTTGTTAGTATCAGGGTTGTACACCTCAGCACTCGAGAGACTGTCACCATTTATCCCATAGCCCCCAACTACATAAACCATGCCGTTAACTTCAGCAGAAGCAAAATCATAACGAGCCACATTCATATCTGCTAATTTGCTCCAGCTGTAGGGGTACAAACAATAAGTTAACACTCTACAGCAAAATTAAAGAAATCAACATTGAAAAGTGCAAAGAATGTATCACTAATGTAACACACAATCTAAGAATGTCCTTCAAAAATGCCCTGGCTTCACTCTGTTCAGACTATTATTGTCATTAATTTATTAACTAAATTAATTAGTTAAAGTCATTCATTTGAATTGTTTTTTTAAGCATCCAAATATGATCTAATCATTTTATTTTTTTATGTTAAAAAATGGAAGAAAATTTGGCGTTTAAAATATCGGAAATCAAATTATAAAGAAAAAAAAATTAGGAGCCAAACTGTAGTAAGTTTCAAACTTCAAACACTGAATTGCTATTATTCTACAAAATTCTATAATTACTTGGTATGAAGAGAAAAAAGAAAAAAGAATTGGTCGCTGAAAAAAGAAAACAAACTTGGAACAACTGCCATGAACTAGACAGACAATTCCAGATGGCTAATTCTGACCTAGGATATTTTTCAGATACGATTCCACTGTAAAATGGCTAACTCTATAATTACTTGGTATCAAGGATGTCATTTTAATGGGAACCTATTTACATTGATGTGTCCCAGGCTCCTCAGTTATAGATTCTTATAAAATGGCACCAGTGCAATTCATCATTGGTAAAGAAATCTTCCAGCCAGCAAATAGATCATTCTTTCTCTAAACCTAAAAGGTTGAATAATCAAATGACCTACTTTTTCCACCAGAAGATAAAATATTATTAAATTTCTAATCTAAGTAACAAGAAGATAATTTATCCAAATTTGTAGTCCCAACTAACTGTGATTTTTGTATTAACAGAACATAAAATTTTGATGCCTTGAACTGAAAGCATGATAATAGAACAAACCTGTTGAGGCAAGAATCATATTGATAAACATCTGCTGAGGCCGGACCAGTACCTTTGACCACCAAATAACCAGCCATGACAAGAAGTTTTCCATTAAGAACAACCACTCCAAAGCCTGCCCTCATTGCCCCTGGCATTGGCGGAAGATGATGATGTTTAAGTCCTGAGCTGTCCAAAACCTCCCAGTGGCTTTCCTTTCCCTCAACATCCATGGTCAGGATATAAAGCCATTCCTCAAGCACACCAGCTAACTTCCGCACAGTGATCAATTCTTTACTCTGCATAAAAGACCTCCATTTCCTGCAGACACAGCCCATAGCTGGAAAGTTGGAACGGGGAACAAGTGCAAGACAATACTTTGCCACATCATCAGGTAGGCCCGGTAATAATGGGCTGTCAAAGTCATCAGAGACATGAATAGGTAAATGAGGATTGCTTTTTGACCGAGGTAGTGTATCATGGTTTCCCAAAGAGAAGAACATATCTTGCTCTGTGAATCTCTTCTTTCCACTAATTAAGCCAGGCATTTTTCAGATAGTAACAATAAATGAATCTTGAGAGATGCAAATGATTCTCATACATGTATCTCCCAAAAATTTTAATAATGTTTTGGAATGACAAATAATTAATCAAAGAAATTCGTGATATCCGTCACCTATAGGGATTTTACAAGACCAGGGCATATAAGGTTTCACAGAACAAATCACTTGAGTGGTGAACACTAAGGACGTCCAATGTTTCAACCAGTCTGACTGATATTCCATACCAGAGCTTTCGCTCATAAAATAGTTGCTTCCTTTTGTTTTAGGCCGACTGTTTCTTAAGAACCCATTGTCTTTCTTTGTAAACATCTCCCAATTGTCTGCATGAAAGAACTCAAAATTACCACAAACATAATTCAAAATGACAGTGCAACCAACAGTTCACTTTTATACAATGAGAGGATCAGAACAATTTTACCAGCAAAGGCCATAGGACATTGCAAGTCTTATCCCCCAGTAGCTTCCATGTTAACAAAGTCTCCGATCATCTAAAATGTTCAAAAGGACAACAAAATGACAAGTCAACTACCATTAAAAGCTGATTTGGCATAGCAAATGCAAAAGAAAGAATTATCTCGAGCCAATGATAGCATTCTATCAATAAATTAAATCTTCAATAAAAGGAATCAGAAAATTCTCTAAAGATTTGTCTATAACTTCTGCACGCTGCATCTAAAGAAAAATTTACTTTATTTGAAGTGGTAGACAACACAAATCTCAACTCATCTAAACATCCACAAGACAAAATTATAAGAGAGCAAGGAAAAGTCAAAACAAAATATCAAAGAAAGATCACCTACTTAAATGATATATTCTTTTTAATCATATTCAGTAGAAGGCAAAAAATAAAAAATAAGTACATGGTAACATGATGAGGAGATTAGATCATTGATATGCACAGATCAGGAAAGCAAACGAATAAATCTCAAATCCTTGAGATGCTCATAGCATTCAGGTACTGCAACTTGAAATAAGGAAATAAAGTAAAAAAAGTAAACAAATAAACATCTAACTTTTCTCTTTAAAAAAAAAAAAAGAAAATATATGCATTGAACTCCCCCCACAGAGTAACTAAAACTGGAAGACGTGGAAGCTACAGCCTGGGGAAAGGAAGATTCATGTCTGTGATTATGCAGATAAATCTAAGTCGTCAAAACTAAAACATTTAAATTGCAGGACATATCTCCGATTTGAAACCGAAACCACATAAACTACAGAGAATTTAACCATAAAATCTAACTCCAATGATCCTGAATTATTCTCTAAATAGCTTAAATGAAAAAATAGAAACCAGAATTAGACTAAAAAAGGTCTAGTTTAAGTGAGAAATAGGCCAAGAACCATATGAGCAACCGATAAACAATTTATGAGGAAAAAAAAGAGAAACATATACAAAAAGTTCATGAAAAACTCATATGCAGAGAAGTAATCTAAGAAAGAATAAAACAAAATTAACAACGGAAATGAAAATCTAAAAAATGTGACGAGAAAACTTAAACCAACGTACAACGAACAGATCTAAGCTCAAAAAATAATGTCCAGATGCCGCATAAGAAAGAAGAATCAAGCGAATATAAAGAAAAGGATAAGGTAAAAACATTACCTGAGTTAGAGGAGATTATCCGTTGAGAGAATGTTTCAAAGAGTAAGAAGAAGATAATGTGCGAGAGAGACTAGGCGAGAGTGAAGGAGATCTATTTATAGCCCACAGAAATTTTGGTCAAAAAGAAAATTATACATAAATAATAATAATAATAATACTAATGGAAAGATAAACTCCTAAAAAAAAAAAAAGATAAAACTGACAGAGAGCTGCCACGTCAGGATGAGATATTCGCCCGCTCATTACAATACCAGAAAAGGGACGTGTATTGTTCTCTTCCCGATATAATGGAAGGACAAGTTTTTTTACTTTTTTATATTTCTCATAACTTGGACCAATCGAGTTTCTCTTGTGTGTATATGAGTAGACGCATCCATATCTCTTCATTCATCCATTGACGTCTCTGCGTGTGATAATTATGGGTTTAAGTCAGGATAACGGCATGATGGTCATTTCACGTGTCTGGTGGGGTCTACATTAATTTTTTTTTATTACCGACGGAAGTAAATTCATCGGCTGGACCTCAAAAAAAATTAATTTAATTCCATTTAAAATGAAAATAGGGACAAAGATAGGGTTAGTAGGCTTGCTCCGATCCACTCAACCATGACATACACTGTATTTTATACTATAAATTTGAATATTTTATAAAATTATATGTTTTTGTAATTAAATTTCTAAATTTAATTTTTGATATGTTTAAAATAATTTGAATTGTGAGATAATTTTATAAATTTTGTTGTATTTATGTTAAAATATATATTTTATTGAATTATTTTGTTTGTGTTAAACAATTTGAATGCTTTTATATTGAACTATTTAAATATTTTATTTTATTTGTGTCAGATTATTTTGGTTTAAGGTATTTATTTTAATTGAATATGATGCAATATTTTTGTAATATACCTTCTCCTACAAAATCTTTGTTTTCTCTTACAAAATAATAATAATAATAAAGATGAGAATATGAATAAAATAATATAATTTATGTCCAGAATTTGTCCATTGTCATCTCTAGTTAAAGAATTGTTATTTCACTTTGAGAACATATTTATTTTCAGATTAAATTATATGAAATTGATCGAATTTTATGTATATTTAGAATTAGGTTTATTATTTTTAATAAATAACAATTAATGCATAATTAGTTATTTGTCAATTTTATTTTAATTTCTTAGCCTACATGGACTAATAGTTAAACTATTTTATGTTTAAATATTTTAGACATATAAATATGGCTACGAGTATCTGTAAATATTTGAGATTGTTATAAATATTTTGTTAATTAGTATAATTTATGGGCATTTAGATATTTAGTGTTGTCTTGGACATTTCAAATGTTAACACATAATTTTATTTGTTATGAGTAAATTTTGAAAACTCATAGATCTATATAAAAATTGCAAATATGTAAGGCTTTGAATACTTACTAGCATTCATGTACCTAAGCTTATTTATATATTGAATAATTGATGTGTTGGTAAACATTTCAAGTATTTAGGTAATTTTGCATTTTCATTCATGTGCCTAAACTTTATTTAATTTTTTTTCATATTTATTGAACATCAGAAAAAAGGGAGAAATGCGTGTACGAAAAGTAGTCAAAATACTAAAGTACCTCTGGACTTCATAAAAATATTTAAAAATTTTCATGAAATATTTTTTTGATTAAAGTTCTTATGGTAGTTACAAAAATGTGATAAAATATTCTCTCCATTTTTCTCTATGGCATTTGAGCTTGTTGATATAGTAAATAACGTGGACAAACCATGTTACGTCCATTTCAAATATGATAATATAGCATCTATGTTCTCAATCACATGGACGTTACATCAGCAAACCTTTTAACCCCATTTTATTACCTCACCTAATTTTTTTTACCATGTTTTGTTCTTTTTTCCACCTCATATGTGCCCTAATGTGAAGAACATCCAGTCCTCTCCTTTGTGCCCTAAATGTTATTCATAGCATCATTCATCTCCTTTATTCCTTCATCGTTTCATCATCTTCTTTGTAGTGTTCATGATAGGCTTACTCTTATCAAACGCATGCACGCCTCTTTCCTTCATATAAATCGGTGTTAAAAATTTTTTTCAATCAATTTTAAAATTCTGGCACAGTGGCATCACCGCCTGTGACGGCAGTTTGCCTCAATTTTGTCGATTTCGGCCAGTTTTATATCTATCACTGTGAGAAAAATGAGTTATGGGGATTCGGTTGGCCAAAAAAAATAAAAAAACAAAAACCTACTGGCGGCAAAATTTTTTGGTACGGTGGCTCCACTGGCTCACCTTCGCTGTTGGACATTTTTCTTCGATTAACTTGTAAAAAATATAATGGTGAATACAATTGTGAAAAAATTGCACGAAACGGGAATCGAAAATGGGCTCATTGGAGGTAATTTTTTATTTTTTCCGCGACGGCACCGCCAAACTTTACTTGCAATTTTTGGCTCATCCGCTGATCCTTTTACTCTAATTTGGCCATGAGAGTGTTTAAAGTCAAATTTTGAGCGAATGAGATATTTTTACCTATTTTGGTGATCAGATGTGACTCCGGCGTGACGGGGGTCGGTGGTCGGCTCCCTTCTCCAGCGGGGGCCTGGCGGCTAGGGTTAGGATTCGGTGTGAAGTGAGATATTTATACTCGTCTTTCTTAAATGTAGACCGTTCATCGTATTTTATCTCAACCGTCCGATCGCGTTTAAAGAGAAAATAAATTTGAACAATTCATCGCGATTTGATCTGGACCGTATGATCACATTTAAAGAGAAAATGAATCTGAACCGTTCATCGCTT
>NW_019014649.1:60342-97029 GCF_000150535.2 Carica papaya | reverse complement strand
CTTATCATTCAATTAAGGGTTATATCTAGAATCCTCCCTCTATCTTACTAACTATGCGAAATTAGTTCTGACAATTTAATTAAATAAATAACTTGTATTATTAACATGTATCAAATTTTGGCACTTCAAACAAAAAGAACCTGTTAACTTTTAACACTTTTTTCATGAAGAGAAAAAATGTATTTTTGCTCTTATTCCTTCTGTTTTTTTTTTAAAAGACTTATCCCTTCTTCTGTTATGCACCGTACCTTACATTCTCTAGACCTCTTGTATTTTTCTATTCTCTCCTCAATTTCAATTTCTTCTTTTCCATTCTTACCTTGGCCTAGACTTTTGTTCCTCTTTCTTCTTGCCTTGATCAATTTATCTGATCATTTACCACAAATTAGTTAGCAACCTATGCATTCAACATCTTTTTGCAAATTAATTTGAAACATTGCAGGAGAGTTTGCTAATTACTTTATCACAAAATAGTACAGAAATGATGAATAAATTGATTAGGTGGAGGAAGCCAAAAAGAAAATTTAAAAATCTTGACTAAGGTAAGAATGGAGAGGAAGAAACTGAGGAAGGAGCAGCCAAAAACTAGAAGAAGAGGTGTAGAGAATATTTTAGGGAATGTAAATACACTTGGCATTTCATTCTAAACACGTAGCAGAAACCTCTCAATTCAGTTCTATTTTTGTGTTCTACAATTTAAATAGTTTCTTCTTGTAATTATAAAGAACTGTAATTGAAGAATAACTCAGATATTTGAAAGATTTGTCGTGAAACACATGTATTCCTAACTTTTCACTACTAAACTTAAGGATTTTTTTTTTAAAAAAATAATATAGAATTGAGCTAATTTTCAGTTTACATAGTCTATCTTTTAAATTATTATTCATTTAACCAAAAAGATATCAGTTAGGATTTAGCTGAGCTGGCATGAAACCACTGGGGAGTTCAATGGTTTCGACCTGTTTTACTTTTTACAAAAAAAGGACTACTCATGCCAAAAACCTCCCAAAAGCAGTTGTCTAGGATAGGTTCTTGGACCATGAAAAAGCCCGCTAGGAGTAGACCAGCCTTGACTGGATCATTTACCATGTCTGCAACTACTACTGGTACTTAGCTTGCTCGAACCTTTGGCCAGATTTTGGCTTTTCATTATTCCAGAATGATCATCTTTTTATTTAGTTTCTCATTTGGGTCCTGTTGTCCTGCAGGTGCTCACCATTGATGGAGGTATGGTTATGTAAGTCAGAGATCCTACCTGGTTAAGGCTTTCAGCATTTACAACTGTCAGTTTTGGAACTAGAGTGCAGCAACCTTAGTTGTTTATTTAGTCGATACTGTTATCCTATAATAGGCATATGCTGTTGTTGGCTAGTCTTCTTTCTTTCATTTTTTTCTCCTTTTGGTGCTTTAGTGTAGTTTTTTAATAAATAGATGGTTGGGCAAGTGTGACAGAATTCCAGCGAAGCTTGTTATATGACATTTCAACTAAGTGAGAATCTTGGAACTTTCCATTTAGGCAGAAGATTGCGTGAATTTTAGTTAGTTTATATAGTGGGAGTGTATGCATATATATATTTTTACTTATCATAATGCATTTGGAATCAGTTTTTGAGGTACAATGATAGTACTGATGTTTTAAATATTTTGCAATTACTCAGAAGACTCCTAAATTCTTATACTTAGCAACGGATTTTAGGTTAGATGAATCAGAATTTCTTAAAGCTTAAGTATTAAAGGTAGAAGTATGAATGATTAGAAGTTAGTAAATTGCTTGAACTGCAGAAATGGACTTTCAGGAAGAATTTTAGTCAGTCATTAAAGTAAAAGCTTGATGAATTCTTGAAAAGACAAATCAATTAAGGAGGATTAAACGATAAGTTGATATACCGAAACATTATCATTTTCATATGAAAAAATAGGCGGAATAAAGGAGTTCTCCGCATGTTCTGCAAAAGAGAGAAAGGGGTAGGGCCGATAAAAACTTTTGATCCCCGGAAAGGCATGTTACCTAGTCAATTTTGCTTTTAATCCCCAAAGAGTGAAACACAACATATGTATATTAAAAGTGTCTCTAATCTATAAAAAGGAAAGCTTATATAACTTTATCAAAAAGAAAGAGAATCAGAGTTGGCGTTTGATCCCAAGAGAAGGGAGGATGTCATTTAGGAAATGCATCGTTTAATATGATATGAAAAGATATTTTCAAACTAAAAGAGTTGAAACCTTTAAAAAAAGTATCAAAGTGAGGGAGAGGAAGTGTAGGAGTTCGAAAATCAAAATTCACAACTCTTCTTTACCAGTATTCACTTGAAGAATTTGTATGGCTTTTCTAGGTCCTGCGACCTCAGGATATTGCCTCCGGACATGTCAATGAATGAAGAGAGTTGACAAATGGATATTTGCTTTTTAATTTATCAAAGGCTTAAAGCAGTTTAAAAATAAACATGAAACTAAGTAACTTTAAGGGAGAAAATATCTCATTAAGGCGTACCTCTAATTTCTTAGCTTGAAAATTTGTTCTTAAAGAAAATTGTTCCAAATATTATTTAATTGCACTTTGAGAGGAGGGCTTATTAGTATCTTTGCGGCATACATTCACTCACAACATGCAGCCGGAGTTTATACTTACTTACATGTATTGTCCTAACTCTTGTTCTGCAGCCTATTTTGTCAAAAGTCTTGCCCTAAAAGAGGGTAATATCCTCCTTTACTCATTTCTCTTCCGAATTTCTTTTGTATTTTTATTTCATTCTGCATATAATTCTATACATTTAAATCTTAATGGGTGAATGATTTGGAGATTTACTTTTTTTCTAATATGTATGTACAACTGGTTAATATAGGGCTATGTTTTTTTTTTTTTTTTTATAATTGGCATTGGCTATTATTAGGAGATTAATCTATGGATTAAGCAAGATAGAATGCCTCACATATACCTTATTCATTTTCCAAACTCCTTATTGATGTAATGTGTTGGTCCCTACAACGGATTTAAAATCGCAAGATCCTAATTCTTCTTAATATATACCTTATAAGTTATTTGTAATATGTATTTTGATTCATGCAAAATTGTATTTACTTTGACCATTTGTCATCTAAATATTACATTAAACACAATTCATCTTATGCACGAACGAGATGGTTAAGATATAATATAAAACTTAGATAATTTTTATTATCATAAATTTTTTGAAAAATATGGCTATAATCTATTGTTTAATAGAAAAATTGGATAATTAAGTGTTTTTTCTTTGCACACTATTAAGACTTATAATTTAAGATTTGAACTAAACTACTCTTTTATCTAAAAAATGGAGCACAAACCACTAAAAAAAAAAAAAGAAAGATTGATTTATAAATAAATGAGTTCTACATGTTTTGTGTCTATAAAGGAATAACATTTCAAAAATCCTACTGTCATTCAAAAAAATTCAAATCGAATTGTCAATCATTTTTCATTTTAAATATAACATGTATTTTAAAATTCTGTCATAATAAATTTTTATCACTACTGTGTTTAATACTATGAGATAGATGTCTACATAACAAAAAATATGTCAACGTGGACATTAAATTTTAAAAATATTACCACTCTGACGATTATATAATTATTATTATTTTTTTTTTACTATTGTTAATCTACAATATTTTTAAAAAATATTTTTAAGATATGTGATAATATTTAAATAGTAACTAAAAAGTATTAAATTAAATATTAACGTTAAAAATTATTTTATGATTTTATATTATTTTATTAGTTTTTTATAATTTATATTTAATTTATATTTATTTAAAGAAAAAAATAATTTAAAGAAAAAGAATAAAAATTAGCAATCATATTAACAATATTTTAAAAATGTCATTTTCTCTATTTATTGACTAGATATTTTGATTTTTCAAAAAATTAATAGATATTTGTTATTCAAGATTATTTGAAAATTTATTTATTTTTAGTATTTACAACCAAATATGAAAAATTTGTACGATGTTGTTTAGATAGATAATTTGAATATTTATTGATTATAGAATCTAAGTTTGTGATCAATTTGAAATTATCTTTATTCATTATTTTCTTAATATTGTATTTAATTTAAAATTTAATCCGTGATTTTTTTTTTTTACGTAAAATCTAGTATTTTTTTTTGTATTTGTATTTATTTATTTTTATAACATAATTTAAATTTTCTGTTATTAGACTTAATTAATTTACACATTTAATATTATTTAAAATGTAATAAAATTATTATTATTATTATTATTATTATTTGAACTTTAATCTCATAATAATTAGATTTTAGTTTTTCAAATGGATGAGAATATTTTTTACCAACACATTTTTTTATTATCAAAACACTATGGGGCACTATTAAAGAATTAAAATTTAAATTCGTTGATTTTATTATTTTTTTTAAAGTTTAATAATTTAAATTATAATAATGTCTTATTAATTAATTAACATAAAAATTCATTATTTATAAATTAATTTATGTAAATTAAAATATAGCATAAAATTTAAACAACACAAATAAGCCTTCCTTACAAGTAAGCTTTTGCTGGGCTCTTGCGTGTGTGCGTGTCCGTGTTATATATATATATATATATATATATATATATATATATATATATATACTCATGTAAATATATTTTTTAGCCAAAACAAGAACGGATAATTCAACTCTTAGAAAAAGGACAGCCACCGGATGAAAATAAAGAAGGCATATTCTTTCCCCTCAATTACAAAGAATTGGAATATTCTATTTATTATTATTAACTTTGAAGTATGAAGAATGAATTTATGACTCTCTCTTTTTTTTTTTTCATATTTTTCATTAAAAACTGTATTTATTTGTAAAAGTTAATTTACCTTAAACAAGTAAAAGTTTGGAACTTTCAGTCCACAATAAATAAATAAATAAATAAAAAACTTCCTTAAAAAAGTGATTAAAAATAATGGTAAAATTATACCACATTCGTCGTGTAATTCTCTCAATTGCTTACCCAACTTTTCTTTTCTTCCCTTTTTAAGGATATGGTTTAATAAATTATATGTTGGAAATTGAGGGATAATGCGTTCGTATTTGCATTTTAAATCTTTTTGAAGTTTAAGTTTATTTTTTTTTTATAAAAATTCTTTACGACATCTTTTAAATAAGTTACAGAAATGAAGTTAATTTTGCTAAACGTGGGAGAAACAAAAATCATTTTAAGCGTAAAACACACACAATATTTCCCCTGTTTCTTTCACAAATTCAATTTATCTTCTCCTGTCATTTCTATCCTTATTGCATCGATTCCATCCTTTAGAGCTCTCTCTCTCTCTCTCTCTCTCTCAATTCAATTCCTATTGCTGCCATTTCTTGGGAGTCTCGAAACACTTTTGAAACTTCTTTTCTGTATTGATTCAAGTATGAATTACCCGAGTGTTGCATCATTCTTTTTCATGTTTCTCTTCATTTACTTGTTTGGTTACTTTCTAATTTTCCGGCATTGGGGCGACACACACCGAGCCGAAGCCGCAAGCTGTTTGGCTTCTCTAGCTCATGGAACACCTGCTGTTTTCATGGCAACCATTGCCATTCTCACCGCCCAAATCACTAATTTCTCTTCTCCAAACACGCCTTTGCAAAACATGGTACTTGATTACGGAATAGCTTATTTCTTGCTTGATCTTCTCCACTACTTGGTTTTCTTCCCATCTGATATTCTTTTCATACTCCATCATCTGGCAACCCTCTATGTATTTCTAACATGTCGATACGTGGTGTGTCATGGAGCTTTTGCTCTGCTTATACTTCTTGTTCTTGCTGAGGTTACAAGCGCGTGTCAGAACATTTGGACACTTGCTGATTTCAGGAAGACTCATGTGCCTGCCGCAAAGAACTTGCATGAGTTAATGTCTCCTTTCTTCTATGCTTTTTATTCTGTTGCGAGGGGAATTATTGGGCCTTTTGTTGTGTATAAAATTGGAATTTTCTATCTTAGCGGAGGAGCAAATAATTTTATACCTACATGGGCTTGGGTTTCTTGGCTTACTGTGATTAGCATTGCAATCTTGATTAGCATATCATGGGTTTTCAATCATTGGGTAGACTGGTTTACACAAAAAGGACAAGCACTTCTAGAAAAACAGAGGTAGAATAATTTGGTTCCTTCGATTTTTAGGTTTTTGTTTGAGTGGGTCGCAATTATGATATTTGTTGGTGAATTTTCCTGTAATTTCAGGGGCTAATTATTTTTTTTCAGTTGATACAAATGTAAGATTCTGCTCGCAGGATTCACCACGAGGATGAGCCAGGAATGTGTTTCCTTATCTTTCTTTGTATATATATTACCTGACTTGTATGCAGCATCTATTAATTTCACAAATGCAAAACGAATCATGGTGATAAATTTATGACCACTAGATGATATGGAAGAATATTACATGGATAAATTATCAAAAGGGAAGGAAAAAAGATCAAAATATAATTCAGACGCAACAGATTTCATGCTAGAGCAGACGGGGGAGGTTCCTCTGTCAACTTGATATACCCAATTAGTTGCTGCTAAACTTTCTGCTCAGTGCACTTGAAATCTTTGGTTCCTGGAGGAAGCTTCTCAGGGAAAATCTTGCAAGATCTGAAATGCACAGCCTCATCTCAAGATTTATATGCTAATAATAGAAGCATTCATCATGTCAGGACTCCCATTGTAGTCCAGCTCAACAAAGGTGCCTCCGCCTTCTCCTTTGGTCAATCTTCCTGGATTCACGCACACACAATTCATCTGCCCTTCCCCTTCACTTCCCCCAAAAGATAACACCTGTTGACAGACAAAATGAGTTGGCTGATGCACAAAAGCTTCCTTCTTAAAGATTCTCTACCGTTAACTGATTATTTGAAGTTATTCACTTGGCAGGATTCTTCTTCAAAGCAAAATTAGATTACTACTGTAAATATGGACTCAGTTCATGGAAGCACTTACCTTTACGAAGTACTTCATGTCGGAAGGTAGGATGAGAATGTCTGGAATTGAAGAGAATTGAAGGGCTTCAGGAGAAAATGAGAAATCCAATGGAACACTCTCTGCTGGTGGATACAGAGGATAAAAGCTGTTTCAACAATATAGGGGTCATAAGATACTTAAAAATCTCTAATCATATTGATTTATCAGTAGAATTGTATGCCAACAAATTTTATGCATTGACAATTTGGTACCTTCGCTGCTTAAAAACATGGCTTGCAAGTCGAGCCATCCGATCATTGGGAATTCCACTTGGATTTCTTGACATCTCTTCCCCACTTAGCTGTTTAAGAATATCCACAGTGCAACAACCAACCTTGACCTGAAACCCAAAAGAATTAATGCAAATACTGCCGAAAACCACCATTAAATGCAAACAGCTCATCTACATTAATGCAACTCAATGCATTAGCTATAACCACAAAAAATTTAAGAGAACGCACCAACTGGCGAGCAGTGCATGAACTGGAAAAAGCAAAGTACATTGAGAGGTTCAGCTTCCTTAAAAGGCTGATTTTTGTAAAAAAAATAAATTAAAAGGTTGACCTTACAATATATATATATATATATATTATATAATGCTAAATGAATATGAAATCCTCCATTGGAAGGTTGGACAGTTGAAGGTTAACGGGGTTTAATGAATCTTACTTCATCCTTATTCTCTTTTCAGACACTCTCAAACAGGATTATTATCATATCCTAGTTCACTTTAGTCATTTACCCCCCATACTGTAATGTGGAACTCGCAAACATACTGTCGTGGAATCACATTTGTTGGGAAATTATAAACCGTAAGTGACATTGACTAACCATAACTTCTGCTCTTTTGATGTACGAATCAACATATTGGTATAAGCATAATTTTAATAGTGCATGTTGATATTTTTTACGTGTATATATTATTAAAAGGTCACTAACACTATCATTAATTTCAGATATGCTAAAATTTCTATACTAATTTAAAATATTTAAATATGTTCTAAGATAATTTTTGCTTTCAAATACATCATAAACTTTCAAATTATGTTTGGATAAACATTTCTTTAGGAACGTATGTAATTCCTTGAGCTTAAGAGCCACTAAACTAACAACTTTTGAATCTAAACTATTGACTCTTTTTGTTGTGATACTTCAATCTCGCATTGAAAATATATAATATTATATGAAGCTCAATTTATACCCAACTACTTAAACTTGAGTTTTTGAGAATGTTCAAAAATTATAGAATCAGTAATTGTAGGACCAAGGCGTTAAAAATAGGGATTGGCATAGGATGCAATCAAGTTAAGTCTCATATCCGTCCTAGTAACAAAAATATGAATCCATACATGCTCCATATCCAAAGTGAATAAATTTTTTTTCCCTGCTATCCACCTCTCAGATAAAACTTTTCATCTCTTACCCGCCTGATTACCTTTTTTTAATTTTAATTTTTTATAAAATATATAAATAAATTTAATTAAAAATAATAAATATTAATTACTATAAAATATAATTCAAAAATAATATTTAAATATAATACTAAATAAAAAATATAAAATAACATTATAAATATACAAATATTAAATATTTATTAATCAAGATTTAATTAACTTGAGTAAAATTAGAATAAAATTAATAATTTATTAATTATATATATGGCCAGGCGGGGTGAGATGGGTAGCTGAATATCAAATTATGTTTATGTTTAAATATTTATGTTTTAATTTTCTTTTTAAAAAATTATTTTTTTATTAATAATTAAAAACATTATTTTTAAGGAAAAATGAAAAAACAATTACTTAAAAAATTGAATTGAAGTAGTCTCTAAATTTGGACATTTGGTTTTGAGAACGAAAAGTACTTCGTTTTTATGGTTAGCACAACTATAAAGAACGAGATTAAACCAAGCTAAGTTGAATTCCGGAAATAGAGTTGCTGACTCATTTGCAAAGTAAGAGATTCTGACTACTTAAGAAGCGACAACCTGTCACTTAACCGATTTTGATATTATTTTGATTTTGGTTTCTAACAACATTCGACCATGAAATCACCCATTACTAAGATGGATAGAGATCAGCATCAAGCATGACAAGTCATAATTCAAAAAAGGGGAACAACTATTTACCTCATTTGCCTCAAATATCCCTGGATTTGTGAGACATGATATCTGGTTTAAAGAGATCATAGAATCATGTAAGTGTTTACTAAAAGTAGGAAACTATAAGAACTCTTACTAGTTTAAAAGACAAGACTGCTTAATTAGTTCAAAATTAGGTACCTGATGTTTGAGATCAGGTAGCTGAATATCAAAAGCAGGCTGCATGTACATAAATTTCAATCTCATTACTATACATTGTGTGTTTTCAATTAATACTCGCTAATCAAGCAGAAAAGTATATGCATCATTAAAGTATAGAATCACCTGGGGGAAAACAAAGTCATGGTTAGCATCCCGTATGGAGGGAACAATAATTACACGTGCACCTGAACCCATATACTCCACATAATCTTGTAACTAGATTGAAGAAAAGGGGACGAGCAAAACAGAAATCAAAATTTCAGTGAAGGAACACAAAATTTCACCTCAAATAAATCACATGCTATCTATCTCCCTTCTTACCTTTCTAGAAACTTCTATCTGGAATAATTCATCAAAGCTCTCATTTATAGTTCCTTTCTTAATCTCAGGATGTTCAGAATCAATAAATGGTCCTAGCTGAGAAGGTAAAATAGTCAATGACGTTAAACCTCCTATGTTGACCAATACTGCAATATTTACAGATCACTGAATTGAATATAGAGGGCACAGACCAATATCAGCAATTGTGGTGACTTTCTTCTTGCATATGCTAGCAGCTCACTTAGAGGCTCAAACAATAAGTTGTCTGTTGTCGTAAAAGGGCCAGATGCAATAATCTGATAAAATACCAAAAACTTTAGGACAAGTAATCTTCAGAGATGAAGACAGTCATCTAAATCTTTTTCTATAAATATGTTACGCCTAAAAATAAAACAAAAAACACAACAGAGTTTAATCTAATATGAGCTACAAGTTACTAAAAATAATAAGTGCAACAAATTCATGCAAGCATAACTGCAGTAGATTCTTCCAGAAAAAGTGATTGCTGTAGATCCTTTTCACCTGAAACTAATAAATTTTGTACTACTCATTCTCTTTAGGTGGTGTGGTGGAGACTACCATATCAAGAATGGAAAAGTAGTTTTTCAGTTAGCAAATGGGATTCATAGAGAGGTACATAATCTAAAAGTTGTTTTCCTCTTAAAGAAGCTCCGAGAGAATAGAGAAAATCCTCATCTCTTATCATTTAGAGAGGCGATTCTGCTTCTCTTTTACATGTTTAGAAAATAGAAGGTTTGCTTTTAAATTTTTCAAAAGCTCAAAGTTTCTAAGCTTATAACATAATGTGGATATCCATAAAAAGATGATGAATAATACAGCACAACAAAAATCAAAAGACAGTAAAGGCAGCTAAATGTATAGGCCAATTGGCACAAGATATCACATTACTAAAAGCTCTTTAAAGTAATATAACATGAATGCTTACACACCACTGAAAGCTCTGCTGATTTAAAGGATGGCTCTTCAATTGAATGGCTATTGTGATCTATGGCTTGTTTCTTTGCAGGATGCAAATCCACGTCATCAGTTATGGACAGAGGTACATAATCTACAAGCTTTGAAGCAATTAAACAATGCCCACTAGGATTGTGGCCTTCAATGCCTACAACCTATATACATGCAATATTTAGGATTCCTGATACAGATTAAAAGCTATAATTCAACTTATTCCATGCTTTTACCTGGCCTGGAAATATTGAAAACTGGGTCGTTTTATGCAAATCTAGCCGAACACGCTGCCCCCCAGCATGCTCAACACTGTAAAAAAATCTGTTAAACTAAATTTTGACAGCAAACATAGGTAGTCTACAGCCAGATAGATTACTAATCAACCTAAAGTGGTTACCCCATGCCATTATCGGGAATTGTCACACTGATCCTCTTTTAAATCTAGGCATTCCAAAGGATTATTCCACACATTGATCTTAACGACCTGACATATCTAGGGTTTTTTATGGCTGGGATACAAAACCTTCAGGAACCAGCTGGCCAAGGCGTTCCCTTGGAGTCAATTCTTTCTTTGCCTAATCTCTAAATAAAGATATTCTAAATTAGAAAAATGCTCTTGGCTTTCTGGGAGATAGTTGGAACCAACCAAACGGGACCAAAAGTCAAGCTATCTCCCGCTCTAACAAGAGAGACTCCTTTCCTTTTTCATCGTCAGTCAGCCCTTGCACTTTTATTCAGTTTGAGTTTGTTTGCCTTTCAGGGTTATCCGTCGTTGCGTTGAATCAAAACTTTCGTCATCTTGGCCCACACCCCGTTCGTTGGTAAAGTAAACCGTCTTGCGAAGACTTGCTTTTCCATATGAAAAAATTAATCATTTTATCACAAATGATTCCCAAGGCTACATTTTCATGTGACTAAATCTTCATCAGAGAGTATGTTCACATGATCCTTAACAGGATTGTGCAGGTAATACAACTTGAGGAACAAGCTTTCTCTTCCCTAATGGATTGATATGGATAGTACAAAAATCCAAAATGTTTTTACCTGCTTTGCAACAGAATGGAGTTCTCATTCAAATGGCCCTCCCCATCACAACAGATCATCCCAACGGCAAATACACTTCTCTGGAGCAGGAAATTTCCATTAGATACACACTTCTGCATCCTTTATCTGTGATACAGGAGGCTAAAAGACTGAAGCAAGAAGTTACCTGTGAAGCTATAGATGGATCCACTGGTTCTTCATACAGCCCAGAAGCAACAAGTGCAGCTCCGTGCTTCCTAATGCGATTTTCAAGTGCATTGAACTGTACAAGAAACAATGTTCCCTTTAAGTGCAATACATCTAAAGAGGAAATAGAAAATGTTTTATGCCATAAGAGGTTTCAGATACCCTGTCTTCAATCCTTTCATACATGAATCTACAGCCTGGTTCAGGTCCTGATTCATGAACGATCAAGGAACACCTCTTCCGAGGTTGAACCCTCCTAATAATGCTGTCTTCAAAATTCTCCTGGTTGTCTTCATTGCTTCCATTCTCTATTGTAGGTAGATTATTGATGTTGAATTTCACCACAAACTTCACTGTCCGCTGCCCAAATGGTGTCAAAAGTTTTGATGATTTTCCAGAAGAATAAGCGTACCCATTTCTTTTATACGATGAATCAAATGATTCTGAACAGGGTTTTAGAGACTTGTCTGTTGGAGTGCCAAGTGAGCCTTCTTCTGTGTCTTCATATTCATCATTTAGAATCCTATACAAAAGTTTTTCTATCATTCATTCACATTCTTTTAAAGAAATAAATTCTTCCCCTAATCTTTTTTCTGTTTTCTTGAACAGAACCAATCCCTTCTATACAGTTCTCCTCTTATCAAGGAATTTGGAACTAAACTCAGCCTATTTTAATAATTCTAATTAGAACGTGAACAAATATGAATCAAATAGTCAGTTCCATCACAAAAATGACAATATGAAGGTAAGGACATGGTTGCAGACACAATGTGGAAATGGGTGGGGGGATAAACCACATGACTATTTCCAAATTTCTGGTACAGTCTCAGAAAGTTATTTAAGCAGCTGTAAATAGATCCAAAGGAGCTCAAATTATCAAGTATTTCTTAAGTTGAAGAATATCACTAGTTTCATTAAGCAGGGTCTAGGTGAATGAATTGATCAGAGTAAAACTGTCTATAAATAGATTAAAAGATCTCATTGTTTATCAGCTCTACGTCACGATAAGAAGATTTAGATGAGGAATCAAACAAACAGTATAAGCCTGCAAGTTGAATAACTAGAAATTAAAGAATGTACTCACATTTCCACATCTTTGCTTGAGTAGACATGCAAACCAGTTTCCTCTTTAATGACTGCCTCTTTTCGTTCATTCTGCAGGTGCAACAAAAAACCTTCCATTTCAGCATTTTGTACTGTTGATTCATGTAGTTGCCTGCCCCAACATAATTGCATTTCCATGTAAACATAATATGAAGAATCCATAACCTTCACACCAGAAAAATGAAAAGTAAAAATGAACAAATCATCTCCTAATAGTCCAGCTTCCTGGTCACAACACCACATGCTCATCAACGAAATGAAGTTGACAAATGCGATATTCATTGCCTTTTGCTGAGACTATGACATTAGGGAACTATATATTAGAGCGTTTCGAATCTTAAACTTCTTTTACTCAAAAAGAATATTCCTAAATTCGCAAGAGTTGAGACAGTAACCCCAATATACACATACTTATACCATCAAAATATACAATAGCCTAACACGATAGTGAAAATAATAATAATAATAATAATAATAATAATAATAATAATAATAATAATAATAATAATAATAATAATATCGAAGCATATATATACAAATTCCACTAACAATGAATCAAAATCGAAGAAAAACTAACAAATTAGTGCTGAAATTTTCTGATGAATAAAGTGATTTACCGATTAAGGTAGTAAACCTCCCAGCTGGAAACGATATCGGAGGGCTTGAGGTCGTAATTTATACAGAAAGTAAGGCCTAATCGAGAAAATTCAGAGGTGAGAATGTTAGTCTCAGCTAATGTGATTAAACTTCGAGGGCAGAGAGGAGATTAGATACTCACACTTCCTGAGAATATCTTCTTCTTCGTCGAGAGTGAAGCCACTCTTGTAGAATTCTGCTTTGATTTCAGCTTCCATGCCTCTCTCTCTCTCTCTCTCTCTCTCTCTCTCTCTCTCTCTCTCTCTCTCTCTCTCTCTCTCTCTCTCTCTGTGTGTCTAGGGTTCGTCTTGCAAATTGGCGGGAAATTGGTGCTTTAGCTGACTTGAAAGGGTGCTTGGCGGGTGTTGTGTCATTGGACAAGGGCCCAACTACAGATCCATTAAAACTCACAATGAGAAATCTTCCAATAAGGGTGTTAAGTACTAAATATGTCTCTTAATAATTTTTATACTTGGCTGAGTTATTTATATTTTAATAATTAATTACATTTTATCAAAACATATAATATGGTTAATACGTAATTATATTTTAATTATCTACTAAAATATATTTATGAAAACCAAAAATACAATTAGATTAATATAACGTAAATTGTATACAACCTTTAGTGAAGTTGAAATGAATTAATATTGATTGTGAATTAAATATTGTAATTTGCAATTCATAACAACATTGTTTAAACTATTTTGTAGTTTCACTTTTTTGTACTATGCACCAAAATTAATTTTGCTATAATTATAAAAAAAAAATACTTGATTAGACTAGTTTAATTTTTTTTATTATTTTCTAAATTGTGAGCTTGCCTTATTTTTATTTATTTATAAATTTTAAAAGATAAGATGTGTATGAAAATCTTGGGAGGCATAAGTGAATGAGAATTTTAATTTAGATAATTAAATACATTAATTAAATTTTGTATTTAGATTAATAAATCATCATATTTAAGAACTTTGAATTTTTTGAGTTTTGAGTTATAAAATTTATTAGTTAACAAAATTTTAAGATATATTTTAGTTAAATTTATTCTTTTCAAATTTTATATTTTTGTGAGATTTTTTTTTATAAATATGTAGTGTAACGGCCCCGGAAATATTAAAATGAAATGAGTATTTAAATATATCAAATGCGGAAGCGAGATCAAAATTTCAGTTAACATCTCTTACACGAAAAACTAAAAATGTACTTAAAATATAAAAGATTAAACTAACTAAGAGAGAAACTCGAAAATAAAATTATGAGTATGACTACAGAGTCTCTAGGCATCCCCTTCGTCGTCCTCCTGCGGAACGGGCTCGGGAACCATGTCTTCCTGATCTGAAATGGTTAAATAAGGAGTGAGCTACACTAGCCCAGTAAGAACATCACGATATCTCACCGTCACGGAGGTAAAGGTGGGTAGAAAAACACAAAAAGACCAATGGAGCATAATTTACAACAAACTCGTTTATTAACATGAAAACCTTTACCATCCACTTACCTCGGTGGAATTTATGAAAACAATATAAGAAAAACAATAACATTATCATAATCATTGAATAATATAAGCTGTAAAACATAACACTTATCACGCCTCTTGTAATTCAATCATTGTACAACATATCTTTTTCTCATTTACCAGCCTATTAGTATCCGTGGGGGTCCATAGGGGTTCCGCTACCCGTTAACCTTAAAACATTCATAATCAGTTTCCAGGGCCGTCCCCATACCCCGTCCGGTATGGGCGCCAAAACCATGAACCTCAATACCCCGTCCGGTATGAGGGTGAAACGGGCCATCCCCATACCCCGTCCGGTATGGGCGCCAAAACCATAAACCTCAATACCCCGTCCGGTATGAGGGTGAAACGGGCCGTCCCCATACCCCGTCCGGTATGGGCGCCAAAACCATAAGATCTCCATACCCCGTCCGGCATGTGAGACCACAATCCCGGTAGGGTTCCCTACGGACCCGGTCCGTCCACCATCTCCCAAGATATCTAGTCAGGCTGACCCCCATAATACAATTATCAGTCTACACAATCTTTCATTTTCCTTTTCCTCAGTCAGCATCATCAATTCACATACAAACAAGCAAAACAGTAATTCATGCCAAACAGACAACATACAGTATCAGTTTTTCAGTCATTCAACCCATGATTAATAAAAACGTAGTATATGCACACAAATCTGTAAAATGAACACATCAAACCTCATTTTGCATTTAAAGCTGTAAACATGCCAAATAACAGTAAATCACCAATCACACTAGACTCGGGCTCCATTAGCCACCTTAAGCAATTTCACACATTCATTAATTCAAGAAATACCGTTTTATCATTTTGAACTTTAATACCGTGATAGAAAATAGGGTGAGGGGTCCTTACTTGTTTTCGGGATCCGAATACGATTCACAGTGCGCCTGCAGGCCGTCCCTAATTTTCTCCTGAATTTTTCCCGGGGAACTGAAACACACTAACAGTACCTGCACGTGTTCCAAAAAAAAAACCCAAATTAGGCCCAGGGCCTCTTTCGGCCCAAATCGCAACTCCGGCACGGCGGCTTCGCCGTGCTCCGGAGACGGCGCCGCCGCCAGCGGCGGCGAGTCGCCTCGGGTTGGCTGTTTTCGGCCGTTTTCGGCCGAATTCGGCCACACTCGCATTGGTCCTTGTCAGAAAACAACCCTAGGGCCCTCGGGGGGCCAAAAAATCACGGAAAAACGGAGCTTACCGGCGGCGGCGCTCTCGGGTGCGGCGGCTCTCCGGCGAGGTTCGTGTTTTGGTGATTCGGCTTCGGTCAACCTGTAGAGAAAAGAATGGTGATCACGGTGATATAAAAATTGCATCGAACGGAGGCCGGGAAGGGCCTCGTCGGAGGCAAAAACCGAGAGGGGGCGCGGCGGCGCCGCTGGGCTTCGGCCGCGTATTCCGGCCGTTTGGCCGGGATTTCGGCCTCGATTTGGCCCATAGGAGGAATCAGCGGGGAAAACGAGTCGGGGGTATGAAATTTACCTCAATCGGCGGTCGGAAATTTCCCCGTGCGCGCGAGTGGCGTCGGGTGGCGGCGTCGGCCTCTGGTTCGTCTTCTCCGGCGAGCGGCTGGCGGCTAGGGTTTTTGGTCTGGTGTGGAGGTTCTATTTATAACCCCTTGCCTTTTGATCTCGCTTTCGCATTTGATATATTTAAATACTCATTTCATTTTAATATTTCCGGGGCCGTTACATGTAGTGTTATAATGTACAATCTAATTCTACTGAAAGCAATCTTGAAAGAAAAAAGGCATTGAAATTAATATCGCATATTCTAAATGCGACTTAGAAGAGAGATCATTTCGCGTGTCTTCTTCAAATACGAGAACGTATTGCATAGATATATCAGTTAATTGGGTTAAATATAATTAAAACGAGGTTGCTCATAAGATTGCAAGCGTTTCTCGAGATTTTTTGTTATTTTATTAATTATTCAATATTATTGTACTACTTGAGTAATTGTTTTAATAGATTCCTTTAAAAAAAAAAAAAGCTTTTGATTTGAATTGTTACGGAGCCATGAAGTTTAAAACTATCTAAATATTGAATAATTTGTTATTCAATAAAAATAAATTAATCAATTAAATAAAACTTTAGACACTCATTAATGCCTTAATAAAAAAAATATATACATATACAGCATAGAGGAGATCCTGCTGCAGCACGTGATCCAACTAATGAAATTTATTTTATTTTATTATTATTATAAATAATATATAATTTACACGATATTATATAATTAAACAATTCAATATTAAGTATTATTTTTTATTTGAAAATATATATTTTAATTAGTTATTTATATTTTAAAATAGTATGCCAAAAAAAGTAGCAAGCTTTGTGACAATTTATATTATCAATTACTAGATATTGTTATGTGGTATACATGAGTCATATTTTTAAAATTAACCATATAGTGTATAATTTCTAAATAACTAAAATTAAATTTTATTTATATTTAAAATTTTTAGGTGAATAATTATTACGTTTATTGTAACACCTATCCAGGAATTTAAACTCGAGATAATCAATTTAATAATAAATAAATTAGAAAAAAATTTATTTCCAGTTTTTATTTAAAAATTTGAAAAAAATTGTGTTTTGGATGTATTTGAAAATATTTTCAAAAATTATAACCAAAATAGAAATAAGAAATGACATATTTGAAAAGAAGTATGAAAAATTGGGATAAAAGTAAAAATAACATAAATTTAGCCACATGGATTGCCATGTCAACAGCACGACCAATCGTCGTGCGCCGTGTGGCAGACATGCGGACACGCGTCCACGCGGGCGATCCGTATGCCAACGGATCCAACGACCCAGATCTTATTCTGCGAGCATGGACGGCCTAAATCCATTTCATCTTTAAGCGAGATCGAACGACTAGATTTAATCCGATCGTGCGGTCAAGATTCATTCCCCAAATAAGAGTTATTCAAGGGCTAGAAGTGGGCCACGTGTCCCTGCACATATAACTCAAATCGATGCGGAGAGGGTATTTAAACATCGCTTCTCGTAAAACCTTAACTCTACCCGCACCTAGAGAAGAAGAATAAAGACAATCAGAAGGAAGCCGACCACCGTTGCCACTGCACTAGAGCCGCTGCCGACATTGGGGAGGTGAGTTTTTTCCCATTTCGCTTCAAAATTCGATTCTAAGCATCCCCACACCCATATCAGCACCGAAAGTCCAAAAAGAAAGTCAGAAATCGAGACCCAAAAGGAAAGTCAAAAATCGAGAGTGGAGCTCGACCGAACTGCTACACCTGCGACCCAAAACTGCTCTAGTGAGCTCGATCTCACTTTTCGTTTCTTTCCATTTTCTGACTGATGTATCCCTAACCCTTCTCTAGTATAGATCAATAGAATAAAATCCCCGACTGCGAGAGATGAATGGCGGAGCTGCTGTGTAATAACCCGGAGCTAAAAGAAAAATAAATTCTTTAATTTAATACGGAAGCGTATAATAACATTAGGGTTTACATTCCTTACACATAAATTTGAATGTCCAATAGGGTTACAAAAATGTCCATTTCATAACAGTTCATAAAAAAACGAAATAAGCATATGAAAATAGTAAATAAATGTTGTAGGGAGGTTAACCTCTATTAGCTCTTGACAGGATCCGGGGGACATCTACTCACAGCTCTCTTGCCGATTAGGATATGAGTCTTGATCTTTTTGATCTGAAATAGTTAATAGGGGTGAGCTACAGTAGCTCAATAAGAATATCACATTACTCACCGATACAGAAACTAAAGGTTGATAAAAAATATTAAACGATTACTGGAGCTCTTAATTTAGGTAAGTTCATTTATCCCAAGGAAAACTATTTATTACATACTTACCATTATGAGATTTTCAAATTTAATCTATAGAGACAATAATTTAAATAACATTATGATTTCTTATACACCTCAGTAAGAACAACAATTTTTTCTCTTTTTATCTACTTACTGGTACCTCTAGGGGTTTATAGGGATGTCCCCCTACACGTGAACTCAATATCTAAACTTGTTAATTATCTGGCCGTCTCCATATCCTGCCCAGTATGAGCGCCAAAAATATTATTCTTCGATACCCCATCTGGCATGAGGGTGAACCGGGCTATCCTCATGCCTCGTCCGGTATGAGCGAAAAAAATACCCTCCCTCGATACCCCGTCCAGTATGAGGTGATGTTCACGGTAGGGTTCCCTATATACCCGATCCATCCACCATTTCGCAGGATATCCAATAAGACAACCATTTATTAATTCACATCATCAAATAATTTCCTATTTGTATATAAATTTCACGCTTCACAATCAATCGTAAATCACGCAAAACAAGCGATATATGTATCAAGAAAATACAAGTAAATCATTTAACTATTTCAATAGATTATCATATATTTAAGTCTGTACAAGTAAATAATCAGTTAAACAGGACAAATAAATAACTAACTGGTTCCGGCTTCATTAGTGACATGTAATTATTCTTAAAATTTTCTAAATTTTTCAAAATACTATATTATTGATTATTAAGCTTCAATTTCATAATAGAGAATAGGATAAAGGATTCTTATCCAAATCAATGTCTGAAATACCGTATTTTCTACTGTGCCTCCTAGCGGTCCTTGACTTTCTTGAATTTTCTTGTGGACATTAAACGTGCTCCACATACCTAAAAAATATCCTAAAACCCAAAATCACTGTTAAAGATTCCTTTCGGCTAATTTCAGAATTCCAGCACGGCGGCGGAGGTTTGCCTCGACCTAGCTGTTTTTAGCTGGTTTAGGCCGATTTTACACATATCCCTGCGAAACATATGTTAGGGAGTCTTAATTAGCCCAAAAAATATCAAAAAACTGAAACCTACTGGTGGTAGGGTTTCCGGTGCGGCAGCTCCGCTGGCTCTCCTTCATGGCTGGAATTCTTCTTTCAGTCAATCTGCAAAAAACAGAATGGTGAACATAACAGTAAAAAAATCGCACGAAATGGGAATTGAAAAGGGGCTCATAAGAGGGGGTTGCAGGTTTTGGATCGCAGTGCCCCCGCAGGACTTTGCCCGCAGTTTGTGGCTCACCCGCCATTCGTTTTGCTTCGATGGCTACAGATGTGCTCGGAATCATATTCTGAGTGGGTAAGAAAATTTTTACCTTTTTTGATGATCGGAGGTGGTTCCGGTGCGGCGGCGGTTAACAGTCGGCTTCTTCTCTAGCGTTTGGTTCTTCTTCTCTAATCGCGGGGGAGGGGGGGGAGGCTGATGGCTAGAATTTGGGTTTTGCGTAATGTAAAATATTTATACCATCATCCGTTAATCTGGGTCGTCTATCGCAATCGATCTTGACCGTTCGATTGTGTCTACAAGAAAAATGAATCTGGACCGTTCATCGCATTTGATCTCGACCGTTTGATCACATTTAAGAGAGAAATGAATCTGAACTGTTCATCGCGTTTGATCTCGACTGTTCGATCGTGCTTAAGGAAAAAATGAATCTGGACTGTCCACGTATGCAGGATCGATCCTGGATTGTTCAATCGCGGGCGCGAGGGATCGATCCTGGATCGTTCGGTCGCGGGACACGTAGATCGCTAGTGTGGCCTCCCACGTGACACTGACGTCAGCGCGCTTGGCCACGTGGCGCGCTCCGGTTCATTGAGACTGCTGATTGGGCAGTTCTACATTGCCGAACTTTTTTTAATTGCACTTTGACCTCCTGTTTTTAATTTTTCTTTCAAAAACATCCACCAAACTCAAATTTTCACCCCTTCTTCCCAAAGTTATTTTCAATTTCGTCCCTATTTCATTTTTTCTCAAAACTTCAATCAAATTAAAATAAAATAATTTTTTTAATTATTATATATATTCATAATCCGTACAAATCATCATAGGCTAATTTTTGGGCCCGGGTGTTATACACTGCACCAAAAAACTACCCCACTAATAAGCTTTGAGTTTTCCCTTTTTTCAGCTAACAGAGGCCATCTAACCTCATCTTTTATAAGTTTTCGCACAAAATTGGCCAAAACTGCCGAAACTAGCCAGATTGAGAGGAGACACCACCGTAGGCGGTGGAGCTAGCGTTGGAGTTCGGTGCCGCATGTCGCCGATGTCAGCGTGTTTTACCACACGGCATGCTCTGGTTCACCGTGGTTGCTGACTGGGCCGTCCCATGTGGCAGAATTTTTTTTTTTTGCATTTTGACCTCCTTATTTCTAATTTTTCTTTCAAAAATACTTCCCGAACTCAAATTTTCATCCATATTCCCCAAAATTGCTTCCGATTACGTCTCTAACTTATTTTTCTCAAATAATTTAATAAAATTAAATAAAAAAATATTTTTAATTATTATTATTTTTTTAAAATATGAAAATTGATCTCGGACCAAATTTCGGACTCAGGTATTATGATTTGTTCACCCCTATTATCAGAATGGGTATTGAGGTGGTGGTATGTTTGACGTCCATTATCAAACAAGGCATGGAGATGGCTAGTTAATTAATAAATTAGACATTGGGTTTACGCATAGGGGGAACTCCTATGGACCCCCAGAGGTATCGGTAAGTAGGTAAAAATGTAAAGTTTGGCTATTATTATTTATTGAAATGTATAATGAATTATTATCTTGATTATTGCTTTCACAAGTCGAATTTGAGAACTCAAAAAGTGAGTATGAAACTTATGTTTTTAAATTAAACAAGTTTACCTAAAAAGAAAAATGACTCAATTGGTTGTTTTGTGATTTTTATTAACTTTTGATTTTCCGTATCTGTTGATAAATGTTGACGTTTTTACTGGGTTAGTGTAGTTCATCATCCTTATTTAATAATTTTGTATCATGAAAACTAAGATCTAGATTTTAAACAACAAGAAAATTAACGAGTAAAGGTTACATCCCACGTCCTATCAGGGTTACCATGTAGAGGTTGACTCTATAGAATTTTAGTTATATTTTTATTTTTATTTTTTTAATCTCTTTTAAGAGATATTTTTGTAATCATATTAGATATCTTAATTTACTGCGTAAGAGATGTAAACTTTAAATTTTCAATTGTTTTTGCTTGTATTTCGTTAATTCAAAATGTTTCCATTTTATAACATTTTGAGGTTTTACGTCTATTAGTAAAATTTTTTTGTATTTAAAAATTATATGGTACATAACTTTTAATCAATTAAAAATAAAATTCTATACTTATATTTAAAAAAATTAAAAATATAACTATTATATGCATTATCATAGTAATTTTATCTTTATGTTTTAAAAGTAAATAAAATTTTATTTTGATATAATATATACAATTATGATTATGATTAGCATTAACACATTATCTTCATTTTTTATTTCAAAAAATTAAGGAGATGTATACATATATACAGATCGATGTATCGATTAAATTAAATACTAAAAGATTAAATTAATATATTATTAAATTAATTTTATTTTGATATTTAAAAAAAAAAATAAAACAACAATATATATATATATTTTATATATTTAACATATTATTAAATTAATGTGTTTTAAAGAATTCATAAAAGAAAAAAAAATCAAGAGTCCTAACCTTAATGGATCATTTAATTGATTTATTTACTTTACTGGGAAATGACAAAAAGTAAATCCCAACCGTCACATGTTCCCTTGTTGGCGCCCTTTTTATTTTATCTTCACATTTTTTTTAATATCCTCTAAATTATTATCTATTTTTTTAACTCAAAATATTTAATTTAATATTCCAATTACCTTCTCTCTCTCTCTCTCTCTCTCATACACTCGCCTTTCATACCATTTTCTACGCAAAAATTTCTCCACCATTTATTACAACCCCCGAGGAAAAATCAGCGTCAATCATGAATTGCTGATTTCAGTTTAATCGTGTGCACAGTTGCGTACATCTCTGCTTAGGTTCATCGAGAAGAAACGATGGCCAATCCATTAATGGAGGATTTCATGGACTGCCTTCTTTCCTTCTTTCTTTCTACTTTGTCTATTTCCACAACTTTCCGGGTCTGATTTTTGTCTTTTCCAGTGACTATTTCTGAGTTAACTTCTCTTTTCTGTCTTCTTCCACTCCGTTAATTCCTCTCAATCTTATCTCTATTTGTGAAGAACAATTCTCCACTAATTCTATCTGTCTACAATGCCTCCATTATACTTTCCACTCCGTTGGGAGAGCACCGGAGACCAGTGGTGGTATGCTTCCCCAATCGATTGGGCCGCCGCAAATGGTCTATACGATCTGATCACCGAGCTTCTTCATCTTGACACAAATCTCCTCATTAAGCTCACTTCACTGCGCCGGATTCGTCGTCTCGAGACAGTCTGGGACGACGAATCTCAATTCCACGATGTCTCCAAACATCGCGCTTATATCGCCAAGAGATTGCTCTCCGACTGCAAAACAAATACTGGTCAAAATTCACTTATTAAATCTGGCTATGGCGGCTGGCTTCTCTACACTGCTGCGTCTGCTGGAGATGTGGATTTCGTTAAACAACTGCTCGATACAGATCCTCTTCTCGTTTTCGGTGAAGGTGAATATGGCGTGACTGATATTTTGTACGCAGCAGCTAGAAGCAAAAACTGTGATGTGTTTAAACTGTTGGTTGATTTCTGTGCGCTGGCGAGCGGTGAAGGAGAGTTAACGAAGAGTGAGAATGAATCAATTTTCAAATGGGAGATGATGAATAGAGCTGTTCATAGTGCGGCTAGAGGAGGTAATTTAGGGATTTTGAGAGAGCTTGTTGGGGATGACGATGCCAGTCGGGTGTCGGAGTACAGAGATGCGCAGGGTTCAACCATTTTGCACACCGCCTCCGGAAGAGGACAAGTTGAGGTAACCTTCTATTTCACTGTATCACCCACCTTTAGACCCGGTCCGACCGAATATTTAGTCGGTTCGTTGATCAGATAGTAATGAATTTTAGATTTTTCAACTTTTTAAGATTCGAATAATGAATTTTAGATTTTTCTAATTGAAAATTATATTAATTATCTAAGTTTAGGAGGGTGTTAAGTAAAAACTTATTTGAAATAATAAAAAAATTACAAACTATTTAATAAAGTATTCTAATGAAATTAAGATTGTCTAATTAAGGATTTCAGTAATTGTATAACTCAAAATTCTATTGAATTTAAAACCGATCGTTATTTACTATCTAATTAAACGTTTTACTTAGATTAAAATTACTTAATTAAGAAGACATCATTTGCGATTATGTTAATTAATTAATTAATTAGTTATATTGTACTAAAATTGTTTAGTTAAGAATATATCATTTGAAATTCTATTAGTTATTGAATTAATTATATTATATTAGAATTGTCTAAGGTTATAAAAATTATATAATACAAAATATTATGCGATTTGTCTGATTAAAAAGTCTATATAATAAATATTATATAATTAAAAAAAGATATGTTCTGTAATTTTATCAACTGAAACATATACTAAAACTAATAGAAAAATATATCTCCTGCAAGTCCACCCATACAGAACTTGCATTATCACACTCATTTAAGACCTTGTTTTATTTTATATATGCAGGTTGTGAAGCATTTGGTATCCTCCTTTGACATTATCACCTCTACAGATAATCAAGGAAACACAGCATTACACGTTGCTGCTTACAGGGGTTACTTACCAGTGGTAGAACTTCTGGTCTCCGCATCTCCCTCTTTAACCTCACTCACAAACAATCATGGAGATACTTTCCTCCACATGGTTGTTGCTGGTTTCCGAACCCCTGGTTTTCGAAGAATAGACCGCCAAATTCAACTCATGAAGCTCTTGGTAAGTGGCAACGTTGTGAACATTCAAGACATCATTAATGTAAAGAATCAGTATGGAAGAACTGTCCTTCACATGGCTGTAATTGACAATATCCAAGCAGACGTTGTACTGCTCCTCATGAAACTGCCTTCAATAGATTTGAATGCCCGGGATGATGTTGGGATGACCCCATTAGATCTCCTCAAGCAGCGGCCGAGATCAGTATGTTCTGAAATTTTGATTAAGCAGTTGATTTCTGCTGGGGGAATCTCCAATTATCATGATAATACGGCAAGAACTATTGTTTTTCATCTCAAAGAGCAGGATATAGGTAGGAGTCCTGGTACTTCCTTTAGAATCCCTGATGCTGAGATATTTCTCTACACTGGAATTGAGAATGGATGGGATGTGAATGGTGATCAGGCAAGCATGGTTAGTCTAAGTACTTGTTTGAGTGAAAAAAGTGATTACTCAAGTAATTCAATAGATAGCGAAAAGACTACTTCAGTTAAAAATGTTGCAAGGCGCTTGAGGTTTCTCCTCAGATGGCCAAGAACAAAGGAGAAGAAGTCCATAGATGAAGAATCTCTGGAAGCTTCAAGTCTGTGCAGAAATTGGGAGAAACATCATGTCCCACTTAGACAAATATATTCATCATCTTCGTCTCTCTTGAAAAACAAAAGAGTGTTTTGTAGTAGGAAAGATCTTCCAAGTCCATCAACCAGAAAGAAATTTACTCGAGGTTTATCACATGGTGTACTTAAGGCAACACCAAACTTAGCTCTTTCAGATCATTCATGTTCCTTGACCTTTTCGGAGAAACTCAAGGATGTTACAAATAGTCCAGGAATGTGTTTGGAGAATCAATCATTGAATGGTAAAATTTCACAACGTAGTGGGAGGAAACAAGTTTCTTTAGATAAAAAGTTGATGAACCAGTACTTGTGTTTTGGTGCTGAAGGCCTGGCTCTGCAAAATTCCAACCATACACGCAGAAATTGGAGTCTTAAGGATGCCACTTCTGTAGTCGCATGATCCCAAAGTTAATGGAAACACTTTCTAAAATTGCTTACTGTATGTTTTGGTTTAATTTTATTGCAATTTTAGTTAATTTTGGATTAACTACTTTTACTTTAACTCATATATATACTAATACTTTTATGTTCACGACTTGACTTAAATTACTCAATTTTTTGTTTTATTTTGATGAATAAATTTATTACAACTTGTTACTGCCGGTTTATTGTATAATTTTTACAGTATGTGATTATGGGATATTCTTCTGTTTTAAGAATTTATTGCTGCCAGTTTGCTGTATTTTTTATGGCGAAAATCTTAAATTTGCCTTTTGTACTCTTAAAAAATTTTCAATTCAACCTTGATTTAGTTTGGTGTACCTTAGCGAACAGCTGCGATATGTATAACATACGTCATGAATTAAGAAATTGTAGTTGAGAGGAATGGTGAAGTATGTTTTGCAGCAAGAAAATCAACAACCGTTGCTTGTTTTGGTTAACAAAATCTTTCCTACTGGGGAGGGCGCATACAGAAAAAACGTTTAATAGTGAAGCTCTAATAGGGATGATGAAGAAACTGTGAAAGCCAGAATCCGAGAAGGAAACTCATATGTGGACCAAAGAGACGTGCAGAGTGAAGAACCGAGTGCCCTGGGATTCTGAAAATGCAGTGATATGTTCACCCCGACTAAATTTAGACAATTCTCCAGTGAAATATCCGCTGTTTTTTCATTAAAATATTAGGAATTACCTCCTTTTATGATGAAGTGATAACTCCACTGTGTGGAAGAAAGATAAATCTACCATGTCGCTGCTGCTGCATCTTTTCGCAGTCTCAGATAATCTGAGTGGTAGGGAACACACAACGGGTGCCATTTAACTCCCCTGCTTTCTTGTTTCAGCTGTGGATGTTGGGACATTAGATGTGTATTTTGTGAAATTCGGAAGGAAGAAGAAGAATGGGGAAAAACCAAGAAGATATATTGATGATGAACTGAGATGAGAGAGAACTAGAGCAGGAAGAAAACAAAGAAGTCAAAAGAAGAAAACATGAACTGCCTGATTGATTCCCTTTCTTTTACGTGAATGATGAGGAAGGAATAGAGATGTTAGAAATACGTTTTCTGAAATGTCTCAAGAATTTTTCCACTTTAGGTTATATTTTTTTATTATAGAAAATAATGTTTAATTATTAGTGGTCAGTAATATAATTAAAGCATCTGTCAATACACATATTATGTCTTGTTGGTTGCGAATTTTAGTAGCAAGTGACTTGGTTATAGTTTAGAGAAATTATAAATGCGTATTTCAACAGGTGTTGGGTTAAATGAATTAGATATATGTTTAGAGAAGACAATTACAAAAATAAACTAATCAAATTTTAAAATTCATTAACTGAATTTCGATAAATACACACAAGTGTTTGAGATATCATGATAATTAAATTATAAAACTATAAGATTCTAACGCAACATTAACATTTATTTCTTCATTACTTAATTTAATTAATGGTAAATAATAATTTTACGGTGATAGCGTCTCCGATACTAAATCATCACGTTTCATAATATTTTTTAGAGGATTCATGAATGAAAGTAAGTATGAAAATAAAAAGAAGTTTTATAGACCAAAATTCTTATTGTCAATTATAGAACAAAATATCAAAATTACCCTTTACCAATTCTGTGATTTACCAACAACCCAAATTTGGTCCACCAGACTTAGTCTTGTTCAAATCTGGTTAGATCTGGCCAATATTTTGACAACCACCAGTTATGAGCAACAACTGGCCAGCCCCAGCATCCACTGAAGAAACTCTGCAGAAACTTTTCACACTCCACTATTACTTCGCCTGATTTAACTTGTAAAAATCAAAATAAATAATATATAATATATAGGGAAATAATTATATTCACATTCCAAAGATAGGAAAATAATTATAATCGCCTGATTTTTTGTGAATACAGTTATGATGTTTTTTGTAATTTGCTAAAGAATTCAGGCAATTATGTACTTACCTCAGTTGAAAATCCGGTAGGTGATTTTGATCCCAACATTTTCTTTCGTCCCTTTAAAAGTGGATACATGCATGACTAGAAGATTCAAAGTTCGGTTATAAATAGAAACATATAGAAATCGATATATACATATATATATATATATATAGGTACGTGTAGAACACAACAAACATACGTACTGAACAGAAAAACACTAATTGATTTTGGTTGATTCCGCTATAATACTCCAAGAATGGCAGATGATGAAAACATTGCTGCAAAGCAGAAAAATCTTGATGATTGGCTTCCCATCACCTCTTCAAGAAATGCAAAATGGTGGTATTCAGCTTTTCACAATGTCACTGCCATGGTTGGTGCTGGTGTCCTCAGTCTACCTTATGCCATGTCTTCGCTCGGATGGTAATATTATCATATATAAATATCGTTTATATATAACTACGTACATATTCATTCATTTTCTTCCAAATCCACATCCAAATTTTCTGATTATTTCTTCATTTTGGATCAAATTGCTAATTAGTTTACCAATCACTCCTTCAACTCAAAGACCATTTATATATATATATATGTACGTACATATTCATTCATTTTCTTGCAAACCCATATCCATATTTTCTGATTTTTTCTCTCATTTTGGATCAAACTGATAGTTACATTACCAACCACTACTTACCTCAAAGATTCATACGTTTATATATCTGTAAGAAGTTTTTCCCTATTTTTTTTAAAGAATTATATTATATTATGATTAGTGTCCATATATTAAGAGAATTTCTATTTAACATGCAGGGGACCTGGGGTGACAGTGATGATCGTGTCATGGATCATAACTCTATATACACTATGGCAAATGGTGGAGATGCACGAGATGGTTCCCGGGAGACGGTTTGATCGGTACCATGAGCTCGGGCAATACGCCTTTGGAGATAAGCTTGGGTTATGGATTGTGGTTCCGCAGCAACTGATTGTGGAGGTGGGCGTGAATATCGTTTACATGGTCACCGGCGGACAATCTCTGAAGAAATTTCATAACCTCGTCTGCCCTAATTGTCAAGAAATTAGAACCACTTTTTTCATCATGATATTTGCTTCTGTCCATTTTGTTCTCTCTCATCTCCCCAACTTCAACTCCATCTCTTGCATCTCACTTGCCGCAGCCGTCATGTCCTTGAGGTATATATATATACAAATACATATATATGGATTTGACCGTCCTCTATTAATCAATACTGAATGCTTAGAATGACATCTTTATTAAGGTTTGGACGTAGGGATTCTTTTATTAGAACATTATGTTATTATTAATGTGGTAGTTACGTCTAATTTGCGAGGATCATGATCTGGATCAATCTATGAATGTAGCTATTCGACGATTGCATGGGTAGCAGCGGTTGACAAAGGGATCCAACCAGACGTGGATTATTCGTATAAAGCTTCGACTACACCGGGTGTTGTGTTTCACTTCTTGAGTGCGTTAGGAGAAGTAGCCTTCGCCTATGCGGGTCACAATGTGGTGTTAGAGATTCAAGCTACGATTCCTTCGACTCCCGAAAAGCCATCAAAAATACCAATGTGGAGAGGAGTTATTGTAGCTTATGCAGTTGTTGCCATTTGTTACTTCCCTGTTGCTTTCCTCGGCTATTGGATGTTTGGAAACAGCGTGGACGATAACATCCTTATTACACTCAATAAACCTACTTGGCTCGTCGCAAGTGCAAACATGTTTGTTGTCATCCATGTCATAGGAAGTTACCAAATTTATGCTATGCCAGTTTTCGATATGATAGAAACTGTTCTCGTCAAGAAATTGAATTTCACACCTTCTTTCTCTCTTCGATTTGTTTCTCGAACAACTTATGTTGGTAAGAGCATTGTTTCTCCTTTATAAGACGATTATACATCTCTTATTTGCTTTTATAAATAAATAAATACAAATGGTGAATATATAGGAGTTGGATATATAAATGGCTGATGTGGGTTTTGGTTGATTGCAGCATTTACAATGATCGTTGCAATATCCGTCCCATTTTTTGGTGGTCTACTTGGTTTCTTTGGAGGCTTTGCTTTTGCACCTACAACATACTATGTAAGCACTCTCTCTTATAATTAACGCCCTCCTAATACTATAGAAATTATATATATATATATATATGTGTGTGTGTGTTTTTTTAGAATAAAAGTTTTATTTTTCAAATTACTACAAGACGTAAGAATAGATAGATAATACACTGTGTTTTGGAAGTCCCGAGAGATTATTAATTGAAATAATAATTACTGACTTAATTATAGGCACAGGAGCATTTAAAGAGAGATTGTTGGGACTAAAAATCTTGCATCTCTATATAATATATAAATTTTTATGGCATACACACACACACACACATATATATATATATATATATATATATATGAGAAAAAATATTTGGGTGTGACACCTAATTACAATATTTAGGAATCTAAATTAATATCTTTTGCATTTAGAAATAGATTAAGATTAATATGAATTAATATATTTCCTATTTGCAGTTGCCTTGTATCATATGGCTTGCAGTATACAAACCAAGGAGGTTCAGCTTATCTTGGTGGACAAATTGGGTATGCAATTAAAAAAAAACCATTTTCGCTCAAGAAATTAATTATTTTATTAACTTGATAATTAATGGATTTTTCCTTCTTTAAATTTGGTTTGCAGATCTGCATTGTCTTAGGGGTTCTGCTTATGGTTTTATCACCTATTGGTGGGTTAAGGTCGATCATCATCTCAGCCAAAAACTACAAATTCTTCTCTTAGATTTGTATTCCATTTGCTTAGTTAGTCCGTCTTTATTTTAATTCAACATCGATGTAAGCACACTCTTTTAAAATGTTTAATTTGTTAATGCTCTTAGTGTTGAATAAATTAGAAACTCTGATCAAACAAAAAGCTTCTGGATCCTACAAACTTCTATCAATTATGTGTATATATATATAAATAAATAATCAAGTAAATATATATACACATATATAATAATAACCTCAGCCGGTTTTACTGCTGCTTCAAAATGGAATCACTACTAACAACTATGCCGCGGTCTTTACATTGCTAATCTAATCTTATAGGAAAGAAGGAAGGCAGGGGAAGATTAGAAATCAATACGAAGCCAATTCTTTTCTTCAAGTTTTTCACCAAGTCAGACAAATTCTGAAATTAATCTTGTAAATCCATACTTTGTTTTAAAATTGATTTTCTAAAGGAATTCTATGTGCAATTAGAATCTATTTTTCCAAATTCATATGAAATAATTCTTTAGGAGTCAAACTTTTTGTTATTGTACAGAGAATTTACACAAATTAAGTGTGTATTCACAAAAAATTCCATAGAAATCATAAATTTGTTTCAAAAATAGCCTTAGCTGCGACAATATTATGCATTAGTTCAATTCCTAGATAGTTATGGGTCAAAAAGAAATGCTAAGTTATGATGGTAGGAAAGACCCATAAAAAGTATCGACTACCTGAACATGATTGTCGTGGAAAATTCAGAAATTCTTCATGAATTCTTCAATTATCTGAGCAGCTTCATGCATATCCTTCTCTTTGATTTCATTCAAAAGCAAACAGCAGGTCTTATATCTCGGTGTTATATCCCTGTCAATCATCTCCTGGAATAAAAGATAAGCCCACTTGATCTGCTTTGCTCTGCAAAGGCCATGAATTAAAAGTGTATAGGTTGAAACATCAAGACTGAGATGATGCTTATTGACCATAGCATCCAGTAATTTCCTCAACCAATTATCTAAATTTCCAGTTCTAAAACACAACTTGAGCAATGGGTAATATGTCATAACATCAGGCCTGCAATGCTTAGATTTTTCCATCTCTTCCAGAATCTTGAATGCCTTATCTTCTAACTTGTGACGGCAAAACATAGCAATCATGGTATTATAAGTAGATACATTAGGGAAAACACCATTTTTTGCCATCTCCTTTTCGAAAACTCGAACAGCCTCTGTCCGCCGACGAGCTTGCCCTAGCGTATGAATCAAGCAATTGTAAAAGAGAGTATCAGGTTTACATCCAGCTGCTCTCATTCTATCGGCTACTTGTAATGCTTCTTCAAATTTCTCTAACCTGGATAATGAACTCATTACAGTGGTGTAAGTCACTGTATTTGGGGGACAACCTTGAGCTTGCATTTCATCGAACAGTTCATAGACATGCTTGAAATCAGTTTGTTGGCAGTAAAACTGAATGATTGTTGAGTAGCTAATCACACAAGGACGACATCCATGGCCCTTCATCTCTTGAATTGTCCAATGTGCTTCATCAACCCGATTGGCTTTGCACCAGCCATGGATGAAAATGTTAAAGTGTGAGCATCTGGTGCGATGTATGATTTGAGCTCCAAGAACACAGCACGAGCCTGCTCAACCCTATACTCTTTGCAAAGAGTGTCGAGTAACAAATTCATGGACTCCGTGTTCTTCTTCAATCCAAAATTACCTAATTCATCAAATGTTCTCACCGCATCCTCCCATTGACCAGCACCAGCAAACCTTCTCATAACCTTACCAACTGTGTTAAGCGATACGAGATTACTCCGACGCATTTCCTCCATGATTGATTTCATCTGATCCATCTTTTTGGCTTTTCCAAGTACATCCACCACCATATCACATGCCTCCGATGTGTGTTTATAGCCTGGACGAGATTCAGCCCATCTAAAAACAGCGAGAGCAGATTTCCAGTCATCCTTCAACCTGTGGAGCAATTTATGAACAAGATCCTGAGTAACATGTATAGCACTACATGATTGATCATGAACTAGAGATTGCAGAACCTCAGCATCAGAGCTTCCATTACGGGCTTTGGCCACAAGAATCTCAATGTCAGACTTTGCAGCTGAGTCTACGTAATGCTGTACTCCAACTCGTGATATACACATACTTGTTTTGGAGGAAGAAGCAGGAGGAGACATTTCAGAAGAAGCATGGAGAAATGCAGAAGAAATTGAAGGTTTGAGAAGAAGAAAGGTGTTTCTAAGGCACTTTTCTACTTGACAGAGCATGAAGAGCGGAGCAGAGCAATTTACTTGGTGCAAAATCAGAATTCCCCAGTATCATTCCAAACGCGGCCTTAACAGAGCACACACATATATATATATATATACATGTGCATGTATATCTATTTTAAATGCAAGAATGAGAGCAGACTTCTCTAAAGTGAATGGCCATGGGCCACGGCCCATTCTACATCTTCGTTTGATAGTGTTGTAAAAAAAAAAAAAAGAAAAAGAAGAAAATCTTTGAAACAAACCGGCCCAAAAATGTTTTATATATGTATCGTGTGTGCGTGTATATATTTACATACCAAACCGAATTAATTTGGATTAATTTTCCTTCTCACTGAAATTATTGTATTTATTATTATTATTTTTTGTTCTTTCAATAATTTGAAAAATAAATATTAAATATTAAAATAAGAGTTTAGTTTCATGTAATTATTTAATTTCTTAAATACACCAAACTATAAACATATAAATATTTATTATATTTTTATCTACGTATCATTTATTAGTAAGATAGCTTATTAGCATGTTCTTTGGTCGTTGAAATCAAGAAACTTAATTTGAAAATTAAAATGATTAATTATTTTCACTTTAAATTTTTGTGAAATTTTTCATAAATTTTTTATTTTGTTTTGGAAATATTTTAAATTTTAATATGTATATATATAATTTAGGGATATCTTTCATTTGGCACATCTTATATATAAATTTCATTGACTTTTTAATTACTCCTTAACTAATTTAATTAAAATACTTATAAACACATCAAAATCGTGTTTCTTCCACCAACTTGTACAAAGAAGAAGACTTATTTATCTTCACACTATTTTCTTGAAAAGTCATGCTCTTTAATTCAATTATATCTCCTCACTTTTATATATATATATATATATATTAGTATGTTGTATCAAACTTAATATACCATATGACAAAATTTATTAATTTTATAATTGATTTTTAGATTAGAAGTATTTTTTTTTTTTTACTTTCATGAATTAAAGATTAGATTCTTTACTCTTATCTAATGCAAGAATAATAAATGTATATTATCGTTGTAATTAAAAGAAAAATAATTAATTTTAATTGTTATTTATTTTTTATTATTTAAGAGTAAGTAATTATTAAATATTTTTCTCATGAATAAAATAAAAAATATATTAGAACTAAGAGAATTTGCCATATAGTAGATTAATTTAATGAATTGCTTCAATTAATAAAGTAACGAATTAACTTAATAACATACTAAAATAAAAGAAATGTGTTTTTGGTGATAATTATCAGATTAAAAAAAAAAGAATTAAGTATTTTTTCAATTTAAAAAATAAGAACTTAATTATATTACTATATATATATATATATTTTAAAGTTCAAATTGAATTTTCAAAGTCCCAAAAATAAAGGTTGACGGGAACGGTCAGCCTTTGATCAAGGGGCCCCATGTACGGATATGATTATCCTCTTATTCTTTTAATAAATTTATTTATTTTTTAAAATATCAATTGATTCTTTCCTATATACGTCGCAGGATATGTCACAATCTTAAATAATACGAAATAGGTATTCTTTTGTTTGGTCACATTAATTGCATTTGTCATCTCTTGCAATATGACATCCAAATCTTTCGGTATTAGCCAACCATCTTTAGATATTAGAAGCCACATGAATTGCCTGGCATGTTCGGGCACTCGAATGGTCCAAATATGCTTTTTACTATGATTTGAACTTTCAAATGAGATAAAATAATTTTAAATTAAATTAAAAGTGAGATTACCATCACTATAGTGACATAAATAAATTTGTCGATAAAAATTGACCTAATAGAGTCCTTGTGGTCCCTTATTATGGGCCATAAAATATTTGAATGGTATGCGAATTCTCAGACAAATTCAAATTAAAAAAAATATTTATAATGATTCAATTTACCGGTGTATACACAAACATTAATAAAATATTATTCAAATAACAACTAGCAAGGTTCTTCATTTTATGCATGAAAAACATATATGATAAGTCTTATTTAACATAACCTAAGTAGATCCTTTAAACCAAGTGAACCGATAACTTTTAAAATTTGCATGGGAAGCTTATGTTTTTTTGAACCACCGCTTTCGTCCAAAAGAGTGGTTAGATTATTAAATTTCTTCACTAAAATCTAGGGGGTCCCTAATAGAAGAGTCAAATGTTTTTAATATGTTTCCATAAAGTTTTTAGTTTACTCTTTTTAGAACTAGCATAGATAGCAGTGAAATAATAGTTTTAATTATTGTAAGATATTTTACAATATACATTTTACCTGAAGGGATAAATAACACGAGGACTAGTGCAGGTGCACCTAAGATTATGATACCCTTAGTTCTGATTTAATAAAATTTTAAAATTGACGAAATTAATTGCTTTATCTGTGTAATATTCGAGCATGAAAATCAGTTCGATATAATTTTTTTATTAATTAATTTATAAAATAATTATATTAAAAGAATTATTTAATTTACTATATTTTAATTTAATTAAATTTTTTTAAAAAAATAAATTAAGGATAAAATTAAAAATAATTTTAGAGAAAATGAGTGAAAATTTGAATTCAGAGAGTATTTTTGAAAAAAAATTAGAAATAGGGGGTTAAAATATAAATAAAAGAAATTCTGTAACGTGAGACAGTTGAGTCAGCAGCCACAACAAAACAGGGCGCGTCGCATCACAAAACACGCTGATGTTGGTGTCACGCGAGGGGCCATGCAAGCGATCCGCATACCTAGCGATCCAACGACCCAAGATTGATCCTGCACGCATGGACGACCCATATGCATTCTCCCTTTAAGCTTGATCGGGCAGACGAGATCAACTATGATGAACGGACGAGATTTGGCCACACCATTAGCTTAAAAAGAAAACGATCGAACGACTCTCCTCACTCCACGTCAACGTAAACGAACAACAAGGATCGAAGAGGAAAGGAGTATTTAAACTCCTCTTTGCAGGGGAACCCAAACCCTAACCGCCAGCCTCCACCGAAGAGAAGAACCAGATGCCAGAGAAGAAAGCCGACCCCCAATTGCCGTCCGCCGCTGCACCGGAGCTACCGCTGACTACCTTTATATGACCATATCAGAGTAAGAGGGACGACGGGTGAACTGGAAACCACAGGCACTCGGCGGAGCCATCGCGGCCAAAAACCTAAAATCTCTCCGATGAGCCCTTTTCCGTTTCCTATTTTACACGATTCTTTTACCATTGTATTCACCGTTCCTTTATATGCATGTTAGCCAGGAAAGAATCCCCAGCCATAAAGGAGAATCGGTGGAGCCGCCGCACCCAGAGACTCCTCATCGATAGGTCTAATTTTTCAGTTTTTTTGACCAACCGAGGCTTCCTAACATATTTTTTTTGCAGGAATGCATATAACACTGATCCAGAATTCTATCTAGTGATATCATTTTATTCTCCACATTACACATATTCCATATCACCCAAGCCTGTAAAACATTTATGTTTAACCCATATGTAGCTGTTAGACTTGCCAAGCTTGTAAAAACACCATTCACATTCCCTTAGACCTATCTTACTTAATATTAACATCACAAGCACAAATATAGTTTTAGGAGAATTTACTTGGATCAATGGTTGATGATGGTAGACTCACTAATATTATCAAAGCAATCAAGAAAACAAAATTGAATAGGAAATTGATCCTCACACTTAACCATTCCATTGTACCGAAGTTGTAAAAGGCTGTACGAGATATATCATTTGTCACTTGAAAAATTTTAACCATAAACCTC
>NW_019014649.1:32014-51596 GCF_000150535.2 Carica papaya | reverse complement strand
TTTCGAATATGCACTAGACAACCAAAAATAAATGAAACTATGAGACCCATTAATCATTGATAAACAGGACATGTTAGTTCAATGTACAACTCCAAGGTTATATTGATTTGGATTTTCTAATTCGAACGCCTGTAGAAAATTACAGTTAGTAATCAGCCTTAACCTAAGGAATCTGAGTATATATGGTGCCCTTGGAAGTCAGAAAATATTGGGTTGAGGCTTTTGTCATAATCAATGGTTTTGTTTGTAAATACAAGCAGATCTGTTAAAATCATCCTTGCAATTCTACCACTAACTGAGTTATAGTGGAGCTAAGTCATGTCTCAAAGCAGATTCCTGTGATGGTTACTCTTGGTTGATGATCTCCTCAAAAATTCTGCCACTAACTTTGAGAAAGATGAACAATTATCTTCTAGCAATTTCCTTGGAGACTCATACTCTACAACTTTCCCTGCACATATGACAACAATTTTGAAATCTGTCAAATCAAATAAGAATTAATATTTGAGACACATGTAGAATACGTTGACATGGTATAATTCAGGCCTCCAAATTACTAGAAGGTAAACAGTGATTGAGTTTATGTTCTTCTGAAACTAGTCTAAGCATATCAAGGGTTCAGCTTTCATGTGGAGGGAGTGGAGAATTTTCAACCTACCTTCATCGAGAACCAGGACTAAATCATTGTCAATAACAGTGGGTATGCGATGTGCAATAGTTATGACTGTGCATCGACTTGTTTCTTCTCTTATTGTCTCCTGAATCAAATTATCTGTTGCTGTATCAATAGAAGCAGTGGCCTCATCCAATATCAAAATTCTTCTCTTCTTCAGAAGCACTCTAGCTAAGCAAACAAGTTGCCTTTGCCCCACACTCCAGTTTTTTCCGTCTTCTGCTACTGCTCATTTTACCATTAGCAACATATAAGTTTTGGAATTTTCTGAATAAATCTCAGTGGATCTGTGAAAAATGGCATTTTGTTACCTGGTGCATCTAGGAGCCTCTTATCTTGCCTTACTATATCCACTAGGTGACATTTTCTGAGAACCTGGATATGAAGTCAGTTATGTTAGATTTATGTTTTAGATAATATTTTGAAAAAAGAGGCTGTTTTTCTTTTTTCTTTTTTATTCTTACCTCCCAGATTTCTTGATCCGAATGTTCCTGTAAAGGGTCCAGATTGGTCCTCATGGTTCCTTGAAACAGTGTTGGATCTTGTGGAATTATACCCAACCTAGTCCTTAAATCCTGCAAGCCTATTGTAGATATATCTAATCCATCGATAAGAATCCGCCCTCTTGAGGGCTCTACAATCCTAAAGAGAGCTTGAATTAAAGTAGACTTTCCACTTCCTGTTCTTCCCACCACTCCAATTTTCTTCTCTCCTGGAAAGGTGCATGTGATTCCTTTGAGAACCATGGGCAGAGCAGGAGTATACTGGACATGGAGGTCTTCAAATTCAATTTCTCCATTTATTGGCCATTTAGGCTTTGGTCTACAATGTTCAATCACAAGAGGAGCTTCACTGGGTATGTCTGTGAATTGGAGGATTCTCTCCACTGATATCATTTTGTTCTCCACATTGCACATATTCCATATCACCCATGCCTGAAGAACATTTAGGTTCAAACCATAGGTGGCTGCCAGACCTGCCAAGCCTGAGATCAACATGTATAAAAAAACCTGTCAGTTTAAAACTGATATTTTGACATTCAAGCATATAGGTGAGTTTAAGGGAAAGTTCCCCATAAATCTGTTAACTAAGAAGTTGTGTTTCATAATCATTAGAAAGCATCAAATAAAGGGCAAGCTTTAAATATTCTGTTTTAATCCATACTAACGTAGATTTGCAACATGAGCACTTACTAGGGTCAATGGCTGACCTTGGCAAGGTCACTAGGATGACTAGAACAAGGAAAAAGACAAGGTTGAAGAGGAAGTTGATACGAACACAGAGCCATTCCATTGTTCCAGAGTTGTGGAAGGCTATGCGAGAGTAGTCATCAACTAGGCCTAGATTTTTCATCAGGAAGCGATTTTCTTGACTAAAGCAACGAATTGTTGCTGCTCCCATGATGGATTCTGAAGAGTGATGTAGGATTGGAGCCTTCCGGATTCCAACCATCCTGGCTAGTTCTCTAGCTGTGCTAATATAATAAGCCTGCAGAGAAGTTGGAAATGCTATCACCATTAACAACCGAATGAACAGTTATGGATAGTCAATATATTAGTTACCATGGTGTGGTCTATAGCCAAGGGGTTTCACTAAACATCTTTTCCTCTATAAATGCAGTCTGAGAAGAGTCTTTTACTTGCCTGATACCACATGGAAATTCCAATAATGGCAAGAAAGAGCAGAAAGACCGGCCAAGCTACTTGGGAGATAAGGATGATTATGCTGAATAGCTGAATTAGAGCAAATGCTAGTCCAGCTAATCTGTAGGGAATGTCCGTATCTACTGTGCTTTGATCAGTGGAAGACTGTAGCAGACAAGAAAAGGTAAGAAATATTAGTTTCTAGGAATGTATCAGAACAAGTAGAGCAAAACTGAAGCAATTGAGAATATGAAAATAGTAAAAATAGGAAAAGCGAACCGACCCTACTGAGGATTCGGCTTGAAGGTGTGGAGTCAAAGAACGAAATGGGTGCTCGAAAAACTGATTTAATTATGCCAAGGAAAAGACATTGAGCAGTCTCTACTGCAATGGTTGCTAGCAAAACAGCCCTTCCTAGAATGAAGAAGGAACTCCCACCAGATAGCAAAATGAATATCCCTATCAACTTCCTTTCGCTGACTCTGTGTTTCTCCTCTGTTGCCCAAGCAATCCAATAATTGCTACCCATCTGTAGTGCTTGGAAGAGTACTTGGCACAAAAGAACAATTGGAACAAAAGCACCTTTGTAGGCAGAAGTTATGAAAGTTGAGTAAACACTCCATTTCACTCTACCAGTTTCCGTTTTTTCTTCCAGACATCTTTCCATGAATTTGTCATTCATCTCGGGCTCATCACATCTTTCTTCTGTGACTTCTGTGTGGCTTATCCGACAAGGCCTACCTCTCTGAGAATTATCTTCTTGGGGTGGATTCACTTGGTCTAACGACTTCCTTTGGGCATTCATTTGTCTAACAAGTTCACCTCCTGTATCGCAAATTAAATCTTCATATTTTCCAGATTGAACAATTAGTCCATCTTTCATCACCTGAAAGATAAAGGAATTTAGAAGTTGATAAATCAGATGGATAGGAGGACAAGGATGATTGGACATAGACAGGCTAGTGAATTTATGTTTATACGTACAAGAACAATGTCTGCAGCATTTAGAAATTCCAGCTGATGTGTAGCATAAATGACAGTCTTATTAGACAAGAGCTCCAGAAGACATTTCTGCAAAACAAGAGACAACAAGAATTTAGTTCTTTTATTTTTTCCTGAAAAAAAGAAAAGAGAGAGCTAGGGGAAAAAACTCTATTTGCCTTGAATAGATGAGTTCCAGTGTGTGCATCAACTGCGCTGAAAGGGTCATCTAAAATAACTACATCTGAATCACTATAAACTGCTCTTGCTAGTTGAATTCTTTGTTTTTGTCCTCCACTTAAGTTCATTCCCATCTCTCCCAACAAACTCAAATCTCCATCAATCCACGTCTCAATATCCTTATTCAAGGCACATCCTTCCAGAACCTCTTCATAGAAAGCCTTATTCATCTCTTTCCCAAACAATATGTTCTCTCTAATAGTGCCTGTTTGAATCCAAGCACTCTGTGGAACATAAGCCTTTCTTCCATAAACCTTAATTCCTGCACCAGAAATCCTCGGGATCTCACCAAGCATACTACACAACAGACTTGACTTGCCTGAACCAACTGACCCACAAACGGCAACCTTCTGACTTTTCATTATTTTCATCCTCTGCATTATTTTGAGGGTAGGTCTCTTCAAGTTTTCATCACTCATATCCCAAGCGTATTCTCCTGCCTCAATGTCAACAGCAACATCAGATGTTTTTGAGATATGAGAAGGTGTCAACTTTCTTTGATCATCTTCTCCAACATAGTCTTGGATTCGATCAATCGAGACTTTTGTTTGAGCAATCATGGAAATAAGCTCTGGGAGGTTATAGATAGGCTCTTGCAGAATTCGGAATGTTGCAAGAGCTGAGAGAACTGTGCCAGATGTTAGAGGTGTGTTCAAGAAAACACAGACACCAAAAGTGATGACAGATACCAGAGTGGGTGACGCCCAAAAGAGAAATGCAACTGCTGAGCATGAATACAAGTACTTTCTCAGCCAGTTTCTTTCAATTTCTCTTAGCTGGAGAAGCTTGTCCAAGAATGTTGATTCCCAGGAATAAAGCTTGAGAACTCTCATGCATCTCAACATCTCTGCAGTTGCTTTTATTCTCGAGTCCTTAGCTTCCATAATTTTTGAGTGGAGTGTTTCTTGCATATTGGCCAATGGTGTGTTACTAACCATAACCAAAACTGTGGAAAACAGAGCAGCAAGAGATGGAGCTGCACCTAGATTCCTGTAAAGGATTAGCAGGGCTAAGATCACCTGGACTGGTAGCAACCAAATTCCATGAATGTAGGAGCAGAAGTCACCAATTCTCTCGGCATCCACATTGATCAGATTGATGATTTTTCCATTGCTTGGACCAGCAAACTTGATTGAGAGAGACTTTTTGTATATCAGCACAGTGAAAGCAGCTCTCACACGTATACCTATTCTTTGTGCCCCAAAGTACCATTGTCTCTGAGTTAGTGACTCCACTGTCTTTGCTAGTAAGAAGATGAAAGCTAGAATCAGACCATGAAGGTAGCTAGAATGATCACCCTTTTTGGATAAAAAATTCACAAAGTTGGCAATCAGAAAGGGACCTGTATAGGATGCAAATGTATTGATTCCTGCAATAAAAAAAACAAGAAAACAGAGATGAAGAAGATCTATATATGATGCAAATAGGATTTGTTTTGAAGTCAAGGTTAACCGGGAGAGAGGAGGGGTTTATTTGTTATAAGAGTAGAGTAGGGGGGGGGGGGGGGGGGAGATTGTCTCATTTCAAAATACAGTGGGGTATTTCTTACAATTTACAAACTATATGGGGTACAAATAAAATCTTAGTTTCCCTGAAATTTCAAGAAGAAAAAAGTAATATGGACATAGTGATACCTGCAAAGAGTGCATTAATGGCCAAAGGTTTCCACAGAGCATAGATTATTGCAGTTGGCAATGAAGAACCTGCTCCCATCTTCTTCTTCCTAAGCGAATCTTCCAACAATGAGGAAGCATACTTTGCAGTTTCAGTGTAAGGAAGTGAAGGAATATGAGGTAGTTCCAGCTTCTGAATCCGACCCTTTGTAAAAAGAGGATTAAGCCAAGAAAATGTAAGCTTACTCCAAATTCCAGCTTCGCTAAAATCATCATCCACAGAATTTTCTTCCTCGTAATTTTCAAGGAAAGGTTGTTTCAGGAGATCAGATTGTTCTTCACTAGAAAAACTAGTAGCAATAGCATTGATACAGAGCAGTGTCAATAAAGGCAAGGAAACCAAATCAACAATGTTAGACGTCTGTATATTTCTCAAAACGAAGAAGACAGAAATGGATTGAAGAATCCAAGAAAATAACCACCAGAGAAGAAGAAGCAGAGGCCATTTTCTGTGTGATGTATTGTTGTTTGAATAAACAGTAATGGAAGTAACTAAAACCCATGTCACAACTGAGATTCCAGATTTAAAAGTAACAATTCTAAGCTTCCAATATCCAAAAATGGCGAAACCCACATGCAATACACAGATTAAAAAATTACAGACAACCACCATTACTGAACACACACTAACTTTTGGTACTACCACTCTATCCCCCTCCTCTCTCCGGCGCCGGCGTTTCGTTACGTCGGCCAAAACCCAAATCAGTAACGCCACACAGAATGACACATTAACTGCATATAATACGAAATCCCCCCGGTAATCCATAGCTGTGGCGCGAGGTTCACAGGGAAGAAGAAGAAGAACCCAGTTGAGATAAACAGAGGAAGAAGCAGAAAATACAGAGAGAGAATATTTGTATTGAGAGGACGAGAGAGAGAGAAGGAGCAGGGCTTGTTTTCAGAGTGGTGTTGGTTAATTCCCACGTTGTCTGTCTGGCAGCTGCATTTCCAAATTACACTCGAGTTTCTTTTTAATAATTAAAAAAAAAAAACCCCAAAACAAAAACAGGATATATTAATATTATCCAAATTAATTAACAAAATATATAAAATTCTTACTAAAAATATTATTAAGTATTAATTATTTATATGTTTTTTTAAAAATAAATTTCAAAATTTCATTCTATTACCATTTAATGTGTCTTCAAATTATGTCGTCATTGATTCCTTAAGTGACATGAATCCTTTTTATCAACTTAATATAATTTTTGAATGTGAAATCTCTAATTTTGATGTTTGCTATTTATATTTTTTAATTTATTTAGATATTTTTTTCAAAGTTTATCCTAAATTTATTTATTAAAAGACAACACCACTTTTTTTTTTTTTTTAAAGTGAGATATTATAGATAATATTTTATTTAGTTTCCATAAAATTTTAATCATATTATTTGTGTTCTCGTAAAAAAAAAAATCAAAAATTAAATAAGAATTATGATTGAATTTGGTAAAAAATAATTATATTAGTATAGGGATTTATTATTTTTAAATAATTTCATTAATTATTAAATTCTTATATTATTTTATAATAAAATATTTTTACGAGATTAAATAACCATGGAGTTCTGCAGGCATTACAGTGCCGGTTGACTGCTAAATTATATTATTAGATGAATTAATAGAAACAAACATAATGGTGGGCAGTGAGTAATTACCAAAAAAGACAAATTAAATGCACGTGGAATATTTGCCTTAAATCACAACCGTTCGATTATTTACATCCCACATCTGATTTCCTGCACCTTTTTATCCTTATTCTGAGCGCTACCGGTTAAAAAGTTTTGACACGTGCCCGCTTGTTGTTGGCGTGTGCGTACTGGAATTCCAAGTGTGTGGTTCTCGTGGTTAAAATCTCCAATTCTTTATCTCTACACTGACCGACCTCTCTCACTCTTTTACTTTTTAAATTTACTTTTTTTTTTTTTTTACAATTACTTGATATAAAGATTAATTTTTTAGTTTTATTTAAAATTAAATTGAATCATTTTAATCTTTGAGTTAACTACCAGTTCTTAAATGAATTTTAATTACTGATAATTTTTAAAATACATTTTCATATGAAATTCTTTTATTTTTATGAAATTTTTGTTTAGGTAAAAAAATATCTATATTATTTTATATATAACTATGAATTTTTTAAAAACTATATCATATATTTATTTAATAAAAAGGTACAACGCTACCTAAATTTTAATATAAATAAATATTTTAATTATATAACAGCCACAAAAGTAATTGTGGACAGTTCTACAATGTAAATAAATAAAAGAGCAAAATATAATACTCTTATTAAGTCGGACCATCAATACATTTAGATTTTGAGATGTGAATATTATTCGGTATTCTAATAGCATTCGGGAAAAAACATGAACAGTTAAAAGAGAAAACGTTGTTCGTGGGCAATAAACGAGTATTTAGTCCTATTATTTTCGTACTAAAATTATATCTTAATTTTTCTACATTAACTATATAAACTGGATGCAAGTGTGTTTTTTTTTTTTTTTTTTTAAATTTTTCTTAAAAAAATTGTGTTGGATTTAGTAAATAGTTATTCCGTAATAAACAAAAGATACAAATTTTCTACTCTAAACAAATAGATAGATTTATATAAGAAATGGGCTAAAACATTAATAATTAATTTCCAGTTAATGAAAAAGAAAAGAAAAGAAAATTCATTGAACGTAGAGTGGAGTGACGAGCAGCAACCAGGAAGCGAGGAACCCTTTGTACTTCTTTGACTGCTCTCACGATCCCATAATTTCTTTCCTCCTCTTTTTTATTTTGTCAAATTTGGCCTTAAAATATATCATTCCAAGGTGTATAGGTGCATGCATTAAGCAACAGAAACTCTTTTATCCATATGTAGTCGCCATATTAATACACACACACGAAATACCTACTGAGAGATTTATATATTTTTAGTATAGATTCAATTTTATTAAACAAGATTTTCAAATATGTTGATTTTGAATTTTCAAGAACTGAAGAATGTTGACTCACATTCTATCACTTAATTGAAGAATGGGATTTTAATATAATGAAAATAAAGAGCTTAGAGTACATTAATCTTTTTATTTTTGTAGATTAATTAATTTATATGTAACACCCAAATTATTATTTTTTTTTGTTTTATTTTTATTTTTATTTTTTGTATTTGAATTTTTTAGATTTTAATTTAATTTAATTTAATGAAAATAAAAATAATAATAATGATAAAAATTGGGTAAAATTATTATTTGGATTTAATTAAAATTGATTTTGAGAAAAATGAGTGAAAATTTGGATTCTGATAGTGTTTTTGAACAAAAAATTAGAAACTGGGGGGTCAAAACGCAATTTGAAAAAGTTGTGCCACGTCAGCAGCCTTGGGCACACTAGGACACGCCGCGTGGCAAGGAAACGCTGACACGGGACGAGCCACGTGGGCGATCCGCGTGCGCGCGATCGGACGGCCCAGATCCGTTCCCACGTACACGGACGGCCCAGATCAAATGTGCGCACGGACGGTCCAGATTTCACACGTACGGACGGTCCAGATTGCATCGCGATGGACGGTTCAGATTTAATTCTAAATAAATCGCGATCGGACGGTTCATATTTAATTTTGATGGACGGTTGAGATTAAAAGACAAAGAGTATAAATAACCCCACCCACACCTGACCACAAAACCCTAGCCGCCAGTGTCTCGTTGGAGAAGAAGAACCAGACACCGCCACCCGCCGCCGCACCAGAGAATTTTTCGACTGCCAATCGAGGTAAATTTTCTCCCCCTGTCTCGTTTTTCGATACTAAATCCGTCTATGGCCAAACCGGAGCCAAACCACCGGCCAATTGGCCGAAAAACCCTGCTGAAATCCGGTGGCGGCGCCGCGACTTCCCTTTGTTTTTGCCTCCGATGAGGCCCTTCTTGGTCTCCGTTCGATACAATTTTTATACCACCGTGATCACCGTTCTTTTCTCTACAAGTTGACCAGGGCAAAACATCAAAACGCGACTCACACCGGAGAAGCCGCCGCACCCGATAGCACCGCCGCCGGTAAGTCTCAGTTTTTCGTGATTTTTTGGCCCACCGAGGGCTCTAGGGTTGTTTTATTGCAGGGACCAATGCAAGTTTGGCCGAATTCGGCCGAAAACGGCCAATCCGAGGCGGATCGCCGCTACAGACAGTGGCGCCGTCACCGGAGCACGGCGGAGCTGCCGTGTAACGGCCCCGGAAATTCAAAATGAAATGTATATTAAAAATATCAAATGCGGAAGCGAAGTCAAAAATTCGATTAACATCCCTTACACTAAAACCAAAAACGTGCTCACAATATAAAAGATCAAACTACCTAAAGGAGAAACTTGAAAGTAAAAGCTACAGATATGACTATGGAGTCTTTAGGCGTCCCCTCTGTCGTCCTCCTGCGGAACCGGCTCGGGAACAATGTCTTCCTGATCTGAAATGATTAAATAAGGAATGAGCTACACTAGCCCAGTAAAGACATCACGACATCTCACCGTCACGGAGGTAAAGGTGGGTAGAAAACACAAAAAGACCAATGGAGCATAATTTACAACAAATCCTTTTATCAATAATAAAACCTTTACCATTCACTTACCTCGGTGAAATTCATAAAAACAATATACGAAAGCAATAACATCATCATCATCACGAAATCATATATAAACTGTATAACATAATACTTATCAAGGCTTTCGTAATTCAATCGTTACACAACATATTTTCCTCATTTACCAGCCCACTAGTATCCATGGGGATCCATAGGGGTCCCGCTACCCGTTAACCCTTAACACTTGAAATCACATTGCAGGGCCGTCCCCATACCCCGTCCGGTATGGGCGCCAAAACACATAAGATCTCCATACCCCGTCCGGTATGGGAGACCACAATCCCGGTAGGGTTCCCTACGGACCCGGTCCGTCCACCATCTCCCAGGATATCTAGTCAGGCTGACCACATTATACAATTACCCATTTACATAATCTTTCATTCTCTTTTCCCTCAGTCAGCATCATCAATCCACATACAAACAAGTAAAACGGTAATTTATGCCAAACAGACAACATACAGCATCAACATCCCAGTCATTCGATCCATAATCAGTAAAACAGTAAAATATACACACGAAACTATAAAATGAAAACATCAAACCTCATATTGCATTTAAAACTGTAAAACAGGCCAAATAACAGTTAACCGACAAACACACTAGACTCGGGCTCCATTAGCGACCTTAAGCAATTTTCACACATTCGTTGATTCATGAAATACCGTTTTATCATTTATTGAACTTTAATACCGTGATAAGAGATAGGGTGAGGGGTCCTTACACGGTTTCGGGGTCCGAACACGGCTTCACAGTGCGCCTACAGGCTGTCCCTAATTTTCCCTGAATTTTTTTCGGGGAACTGAAATGCACTACTGGTACCTGCACGTGTTCCAAAAAATCCCAAATTAGGCCCAGGACCCCTTTCGGCCAATATCGCAACTCCGGCACGGCGGCTCCGCCGTGCTCCGGCGACGGCGCCGCCGCAAGCGGCGGCGATTCGCCTCGGTTTGGCCGTTTTCGGCCGAATTCGACCACACTTGCATCGACCCTTGCGATTAAACAACTCTAGGGCCCTCGGGGGGCCAAAAAATTACAGAAAACTTAAGCTTACCGGCGGCGGTGCTCTCGGGTGCGACGGCTCTCCGGTGAAGTTCGTGTTTTGGTGATTCGGCTCCGATCAACCTGTAGAGAAAAGAATGGTGATCATGGTGATATAAAAATTGCATTAAACAGAGGCCGGGAAGGGCCTCATCGGAGGCAAAAATCGAGGAGGGGCGCGGCGGCGTCGCTGGGTTTCGGCCGTGTTTTTCGGCCGTTTGGTCAGGATTTTGGCTCCAATTTGGCCATAGGGGAAATCAGCGTGGAAAAACGAGTCGGGGGTATGAATTTTACCTCTATCGGCGATCGGAAGTCCTTCTGGTGCGGTGGCGGGTGGCGGCGGCCGGCTTCTGGTTCGTCTTCTCCGGCGAGGGCAGGCGGTTAGGGTTTTGTGGTCTGGTGTGGGGGTCTTATTTATACCCTTTTGCCTTTTGATCTCAGCCGTCCATTTTGATTTAATTTGGGCCGTCCGTTTTTGATTGAATCTGGGCCGTCCGTGCGATTGCATCTGGGCCGTCCGATCGCACGCTTGATCTGGGCCGTCCGATCGCGCATACGCGGATCGCCAACGTGGCCTGTCCCGGATCGACATGGTCTTGCCACGTGGCAGGTCCCGGTTGGCCGGGACTGCTAACTGGGTCTGCTGACGTGGCTGCTGACGTGGCCCTTCTTTTTTTTTTTTTTTCTCTTCAATTTCTCGGGCGCTACAACTCTTCCCCCCTTAAAGAAATTTGGTCCCCAAATTTGCCTCGTTACTCTTGATCGAACAGATGGGGATATTGGGCCCTAAATTCTGATTCTAGTTCCCAAGTAGCCTCCCTGGGCGTGTGGTTCTGCCACACAACTTTTACAAATGATATTTCCCGGTTGTGGAGTATTCTGCTCTCTCGGTCCGTGATACCGACCGGTACTTCTTCATAAGACAAGTCCTCTCGGAGTGGAAGCGGTTCATGAGCCAAGACATGAGAAGGGTCCGGATTGTACTTATGTAGCATAGATACGTGAAACACATTATGAACCCAGGAGAGCTCAGGAGGCAGTGCAAGTCTGTAGGCAGTGGTACCAATCTTGTCTAAGATTTCAAAGGGTCCAATATATCTGGGGTTTAATTTTCCCCTCCTGCCGAACCTACTAATTCCCTTGAAGGGGGTGACTTTAAGAAACACCCGGTCGCCTTTCTCAAAGGCCAGGTCTCTCCTCCGGGTATCAGCATAACTCTTCTGCCTACTCTGAGCTGTCTGGATATTCTTCTTGATCTTGACTATCTTGGACGTGGTTTCTTCTACCAAATCTGGGCCAAACAATCTTCTATCGCCCACTTCCTCCCAACAAATCGGTGACCTGCACGGACGCCCGTATAGCACCTCGTATGGGGCCATGCCGATGCTTGCTTGGTAACTGTTATTGTAAGCAAACTCTATCAGGGGTAGGTGGTCGTCCCAATGGCCCCCGGAGTCAAGGACACAAGCTCGGAGCATATCCTCCAGCGTACGAATTGTCCTCTCTGATTGTCCATCGGTTTGGGGGTGGAAGGCAGTACTAAGAGACAGCTTTGTTCCCATAGCTTGCTGGAAACTATTCCAAAACTAAGAAGTGAATCTGGGATCCCTGTCGGATACCACTGTTACTGGAACTCCATGCAGTCTGACTACCTCCCGGATATATATTCTTGCCAACTTGTCCAAAGGATCAGTCATTCTGATGGCCAGGAAGTGGGAAGACTTAGTGAGTCGGTCAACAATTACCCATATAGCATCATGTCCCAATCGTGCCTTGGGTAGTCCCGATACGAAGTCCATGGTGATGTGTTCCCACTTCCACTCTGGAATCGGTAAAGGCTGAAGTAACCCGTCCGGGCGTTGATGTTCTGCTTTGACCTGCTGACATACCAAGCACTTAGATACAAAGTCGGCTATATCTCTCTTCATCCTATTCCACCAGAACCGAGGTTGCATAGTTTGGTACATTTTCGTACTTCTTGGATGCATGGCGAACCTTGAACTATGGGACTCTGTCATGATGTCTCTTTTTAACTCACTGTCGTCTGGGACACACACTCTGTCCTTGAAACGAATCAATCCGTCGGCAGAGATCTGAAATTCTGAGCTCACTCCTGTTCTGTATCTTCTTGCGGGTTACTAGGGCGGGGTCGACTGACTGGGCTTCCTTTATTCTTTGGATTAACTCGGGTTGGACTGCTAGGTGGCCCAAACATGTAACTCTTTTCAGATCTCGCAGGCGAACCTGCTGCGTAGCCCCAATGGACCTGCATTCTAAAACCATCAGATGGGCTAGGGTGCCTGCACTTTTCCTGCTGAGGGCATCGGCCACTACGTTGCCCTTACCTGGATGGTATAGGATGTCACAATCATAGTCCTTGAGGAGTTCCATCCACCTTCTCTGACGCATGTTGAGATCCTTCTGAGTGAAGATGTGCTTCAAACTCTTATGATCGGTGTAGATCTGAAAGGTCTCTCTATACAAATAATGGCGCCAGTTTTTCAAGGCGTGTATGATTGCGGAAAGCTCCAAGTCATGGGTAAGATAGTTCTTCTCATGATTCTTTAGCTGTCTAGACCCATATGCTATAACCTTTCCATGCTGCATCAGGACACAACCCAGGCCTAGATAGGAGGCATCACTATAAACTGTGTACCCTCCTGATCCACTCGGTAGAGCCAGCACTGGTGCAGTAGTCAGTCGCTTCTTCAACTCTGAAAAACTCCTTTCGCAGTTCTCATTCCATTCAAACTTTGCATTCTTCTTTTTGAGTCGGGTTAGAGGAGCTGCTGGACTAGAGAACCCTTCGACAAACCGGCTGTAATAACCTGCCATCTCTAGGAAACTGCGAATTTCCTTAACTGTTGTCAGCCTTTCCCAACCAAGTACCGCTTCAACCTTTTCGGGGTTCATCGACACCCCTTTCTTCGATATAACATGTCCTAGGAAGGCGGTTTGCTCGAGCCAAAATTCACACTTGCTCAACTTTGCATACAACTTCCTTTCCCTGAGTACCTGTAGGACTTGGGCAAGATGATGAGCATGTTCTTCCCTACTTTTTGAGTAGACTAAAATATTATCGATGAACACGATGACAAATTGATCCAAGAATTCTCTGAAGATCCTGTTCATTAAATCCATAAAGATGGCCGGGGCGTTGGTTAACCCAAATGGCATAACCAGGAACTCATAGTGTCCGTACCTGGTTCGGAATGCCGTCTTGGGGATGTTTTCTGCTCTCACTTTTACCTGATGGTAACCTGATCGTAGATCTATTTTAGAAAAGACCTGTGCACCCTGCAACTGATCGAAAAGGTCATCAATCCGGGGAAGAGGGTACTTGTTCTTAATGTTACCTTGTTTATCCTTCTGTAATCAATGCACAGTCTCAACGTTCCGTCTCCCTTCTTTGCAAAAGTAACCCCGGCACCCCATGAGAAAACGCTGTGTCTAATGAAGCCACTGTTTTGTAGCTCAGTGATCTGTTTCCTTAGTTCTTCCATCTCGATGCGGCTCATTCGGTAAGGAGCTACCGAGATGGGCTGGGTTCCTGGCTGTAAGTGTATGGTGAACTCGACCTCTCTGTCCGCTGGTAGACTGGGCAGTTCATCCAGAAATACGTTTGGAAAGTCTCGGACTATTGGAATCTCTTGGATATAAACTTCTTTATTGGGTTTACCTAGTTAGAGAAAATACAAGATTAAGGCACTGGGAATTAAGAAAAAAAAGAATTTGCCATTAGGGGAAATCAGTACCGAATAATTTTATTAACTTGTAAATGGCTACTCGTTGGGAGGATTAAATACAATCTTTTTGTTAAAGCAGTCTATGGTGGCGTGATACGCCGCTAGCCAATCCATTCCTAGGATTACATCAAAATCCCCTGTGTCTAACCCTATCAGGTCTACCCTCAATTTCCTATCTGCTATCTCCACGGCACATGCCCTGTAGACAACCTCTCCTAGTAATGTCTCCCCCCCAGCGGTAGATACAAGCAATAATGAATCAAGTCTATCAGGTGATACACAAATTTTAGAAGCAAGAACATGTGAAATAAAAGAATGTGATGCACCAGTATCAAACAAAACATGAGCAATATGGCCAGAGATAGTATACATACCATGTACCACGTCTGGGTCTGCGTCGGCATCCTTCTGGGTAAGGTTGTAAACTCTGCCCTGGATTGGAGGCCTCCCTTGATTCTGGTTCCTAGGGCACTCCCTTGCATAGTGCTGGGCACTGCCGCATATGCAACAGGTGTTGTTGAGGCAGTAGCAGGGTCGGTCCCCATGATCCCTGCCGCAGTACTAGCAGATCTTCCCACGTGCTGCCCCCGTAGCCTGAGGAGGGGCCTGGACGGCGGGTCTGGGCCTCTTACTGGGTTGGACAGGCATAGTAGGTGCTGGCCTGCGGAGCGGGGCTGAGGGTTGGGAACTTCCCGCTAGCTGAGGGCGGGTGTCGAAGCTCCTTTCTATGATCTGCGCCTTTGCCAGGACTGCCGAATATGTCTCGAGCTCCATCACCAGTAAGTGCTGTCTGATCTCCGGGCGGAGACCCCACTGGAATTTTCTGGCCTTTCGGCCCTCATCCAACAATGTCTCCAGGGCATGTCGACCCAGCTCCAGGAACTTACGGGCATACTCCGATACTGTCATATTTCCCTGGACCAATTGAGCAAATTCCATTTCCTTTAGATGTTGGATGTGTTTAGGGAGATACTCTACATGGAAGGCCGCTAGGAACTGCTCCCAAGTAACTGGTGCAGGCAGGGTGGCCCGCTTGAGCTCCCACCAGCGTACTGCTTCCCCTACCAGCATGTAGGAGGCAATGGCAGCCCTCTGCTCAGGAACTACTCCCAAGGTCTTGAAAGCTCTCTCAGTCTCTGCCAGCCAGTATTGGGCCTCTTCGAAAGAGGATCCCCCTGAAAAAGTAGAAGGGTTCAGTCTTCTGTACCTCTCTATGAAGCCGAGGTCGATCAAGAAAGGAGTGGGGTCCCGAGGTAGAGGGACTGGGGCCGGCTGAGGGTGAACTGGGGGACCCTGTGGTGGCGCCTACTGATGTGGTGGGGGTACTGGAATGTGCTGTGGCGGCACCTGTTGGTACCGTGGCTGCGGTACCGGGTCGTACCGCGGTTGTGGTGCCGGGTGGTACTGTGGAGGAACAGGCTCCTGCCGAGGTGGCTCGGGATCAGCCTGCTGTAGCGGGGGCTCAACCTGCGCTAGCGGAGGAGGTCCCGGTAACTCCCTTCTCTCCTCTTGCCTTCGCTGGGCAGCTACGAGAGCCTCCACCATCTCGAATAGTCTATCTAAATCCTCCCGAAGTGAACTATCTGGGGCCGCTCGGTTTAGTGGGGGCCTTCCTCTCCTCATTCCCGTGTACCTGCATTCACAAGGAGTGATTGAGTAACGATATATCGGTGAGTATTTCTCTAAGGCACTATTGTGTAAGAGATGGATCCGAGGAAATGCGGCTCTGATACCAACTGTAACGGCCCCAGAAATTCAAAATGAAATGTATATTAAAAATATCAAATGCGGAAGCGAAGTCAAAAATTCGATTAACATCCCTTACACTAAAACCAAAAACGTGCTCACAATATAAAAGATCAAACTACCTAAAGGAGAAACTTGAAAGTAAAAGCTACGGATATGACTATGGAGTCTTTAGGCGTCCCCTCCGTCGTCCTCCTGCGGAACCGGCTCGTTAACAATGTCTTCCTGATCTGAAATGATTAAATAAGGAATGAGCTACACTAGCCCAGTAAAGACATCACGACATCTCACCATCACGGAGGTAAAGGTGGGTAGAAAACACAAAAAGACCAATGGAGCATAATTTACAACAAATCCTTTTATCAATAATAAAACCTTTACCATTCACTTACCTCGGTGAAATTCATAAAAACAATATACGAAAGCAATAACATCATCATCATCACGAAATCATATATAAACTGTATAACATAATACTTATCAAGGCTTTCGTAATTCAATCGTTACACAACATATTTTCCTCATTTACCAGCCCACTAGTATCCATGGGGATCCATAGGGGTCCCGCTACCCGTTAACCCTTAACACTTGAAATCACATTCCAAGGCCGTCCCCATACCCCGTCCGGTATGGGCGCCAAACCATAAACCTCATTATCCCGTCCGGTATGAGGGTGAAACGGGCCGTCCCCATACCCCGTCCGGTATGGGCACCAAAACACATAAGATCTCCATACCCCGTTCGGTATGGGAGACCACAATCCCGGTAGGGTTCCCTACGGACCCGGTCCGTCCACCATCTCCCAGGATATCTAGTCAGGCTGACCACATTATACAATTACCAATTTACATAATCTTTCATTCTCTTTTTCCTCAGTCAGCATCATCAATTCACATACAAACAAGCAAAACAGTAATTTATGCCAAACGGACAACATACAGCGTCAATATCCCAGTCATTCAATCCATAATCAGTAAAAGAGTAAAATATGCACACGAAACTATAAAATGAAAATATCAAACCTCATGCTGCATTTAAAACTGTAAACAGGCCAAATAACAGTTAACCGACAAACACACTAGACTCGGGCTCCATTAGCGACCTTAGGCAATTTCACACATTCGTTGATTCAAGAAATACCGTTTTATCATTATTGAACTTTAATACCATGATAGAAAATAGGGTGAGGGGTCCTTACTCGTTTCGGGGTCCGAACACGGCTTCACAGTGCGCCTACAGGCTGTCCCTAATTTTCCCTGAATTTTTTCCGGGGAACTGAAACGCACTACTGGTACCTGCATGTGTTTCAAAAAATCCCAAATTAGGCCCAGGGCCCCTTTCGGCCAATATCGCAACTCTGGCACGGCGGCTCCGCCGTGCTCCAGCGACGGCACCGCCGCTTGCGACGGCACCGCCGCTTGCGGCGGCGATTCGCCTCGGTTTGGCCATTTTCGGCTGTTTCCGGCCGAATTTGGCCACACATCGATCCTTGTGATTAAAAACTCTAGGGCCCTCGGGGGGCCAAAAAAATTACGGAAAATCGAAGCTTACCGGGCGGCGGTGCTCTCGGGTGCGGCGGCTCTCCAGTGAAGTTCGTGTTTTGGTGATTCGGCTCCGATTAACCTGTAGAGAAAAGAATGGTGATCACGGTGATATAAAAATTGCATTAAACGGAGGCCGAGAAGGGCCTCATCGGAGGCAAAAACCGAGGAGGGGCGCGGCGGCGCCGCTGGGTTTCGGCCATGTTTTCAGCCGTTTGGCCGGGATTTTGGCTCCGATTTGGCCACAGGGGAAATCAGCGTGGAAAAACGAGTCGGGGGTATGAATTTTACCTCGATTGGCGGTCAGAAGTCCTTCCGGTGCGGCGGCGGGTGGCGGCGGCCGGCTTCTGGTTCGTCTTCTCCGGCGAGGGCAGGTGGCTAGGGTTTTGTGGTCTGGTGTGGGGGTGTTATTTATACTCTTTTGCCTTTTGATCTCAGCCGTCCATTTTGATTTAATCTGGGCCGTCCGTTTTTTATTGAATCTGGGCCGTCCGTGCGATTGCATCTGGGCCGTCCGATCGCACGCTTGATCTGGGCCGTCCGATCACGCATACGCGGATCGCCAACGTGGCCCGTCCCGGATCGACGTGGTCTTGCCACGTGGCAGGTCCCGGTTGGCCGGGACTGCTGACTGGGTCTGCTGACGTGGCTGCTGACGTGGCCCTTTTTTTTTTCTCTTCAATTTCTCGGGCGCTACACGCCGTGCCGAAATTTTGATATTGGCCGAAAGGGGCCCTAGGTCTGATCTGAAATTTTTGGGACACGTGCGGGTACCAGTAGTGCGTTTTAGTTTTTCGGAATAAAATTCAAGAAAATTAGGGACAGCCCGTAGGCACACTGTAGAGCCAATTTCAGACCCCAAAACAAGTAAAGACCCCTCACCTTATTTTCTATCACGGTATTAAAGCTTAATAAATAATTAAACGGTATTTTGTGATTTTATAGATGTATAATTGATTAAGGTTGCCAATGGAGCCCGAATCTAATACATTGTTGGTCAGTTGTTATTTGATCTATTTTTCAGTATTAAATGCAGTATGATATTTGATGTAATTATTTTATGGTCTCGTATGCATGAATCATGGTTTCTTTTATTATAGTTTGTATTATGGTGAACCTGATATTGTGTTGTCTTGTTTGGTGTCAATTACTGGTTTACATGTTTGTGTATGATTGGATAATTGAGACCAAGAAAAATGAGAAAAAGGTTATGTGAATTGATAAATGGATAATGTGGACAACCTGACTAGATATCTGGGAGATGATGGACGGACCGAGTCCGTAGGGAACCCTACCGGGAACGTGGTCTCTCATATCGGACGGGATACAGAGACCTTATGTATTTTGGCGCCCATACCGGACGGGGTATGGGGACGGCCCGTTTCACCCTCATACCGGACGGGATATTGAGGTTTATGATTTTGGCGCCCATACCGGACGGGGTATAGGGACGACCCTTGAATCAGGTTATTAATGTTAATGGTTCACGTGTAGCGGGGACCCCCTATGGATCCCAATGGATACTAGTAGGCTGATAAAAGAGGAAATTTATTGTCTGATTATTGAAATGCAAAAGTAGGACATGTGTTCTGTTACAAAGTGTATATAATTTTATGATGATTATCATGTTATTGTTTTCATAGGTTATTTTCATGAATCTCACAGAGGTAAGTGGACAGTAAATGTTT
>NW_019014648.1:1700731-1711202 GCF_000150535.2 Carica papaya | reverse complement strand
TCCTATGCTTGCCTCTGGTATCAGTGGCGGCGAAAGAGTGTAGGCGTTGGGTGAGGGATTGAGAGGTAGGCGATTGCATCTCTATAGAAAGGAATAGTAGAAAAGCAAGCAATCCCAAAAAGCCCTAAATCTTTGTTTGAGAAAAACAAAAAGAAACTATGCCTTATGAGCAAACAAAAGGAACAAAGTTTGAAAGTGTATCAGGTAAAAGACGATGCTAGAGAAGAAAGTAACGATGACCATGAAATCCTTTTGGACCCATCACCTAACTGTTCTTTTCTGTTAAAGATTTCTTTTTTTTTTTTCTTTTTCTGAAAAGATGATTTTAAAACAAAAAAAAAAAAAAACTTTTTTTTTTTTAAATTACAGAGACAGAGAGATCTGGCAATTCAACTGGAATTTTTGTTTGAATATAGACAGAAACAAAAGAAGGAAAAAATTATATTTGTTTTTGCAGTAAAAGGTGGTGATCTTTTATACCTGCTGCTCATTTGTTGAGTGTTGTTTTTCTGTCAGCTCTGTTGGTGGGCGGGTCAACGGTCAAACTCTATCCTTGCCACTGCCAATTAATAATATGTTATATGATTTTTAAATTTTGATAAAATATTTCAATAACTTCACAAATTCCATTTTTTCTGTTATTAGTAATTAATTCGTCATTCTTTACATCAAATATATTACTTTCTATTGAGGAAAAAAAAGTTGACTAAAGAATGTCCACTCAATTATAGTACCTAATCTAATATATATATATATATTAAAAAAAATCATAATTACAAAATTTAATTAAATTATGTGACAATTATTTTAGAAGAATAATTATTATAGCACATCCGAAGTTTTTATAAAAAAGACAGGAGAAAAAAGAGGGAACGTATATTTTACGTTATTAACTAATATATGCTTATTAAAAAAAAAAAAAAAGGGGAGCGAACGGTGGGTTAAGGTTAAGAAGTATTGTGAAAATTTAACAATAAATTTTAGTAATACGATAAATGCCATTTGTAAAAAGAGTTTATAATTTTACGAGTTTGATTCTAAAAAAAGAAATATTTAAGAGTTTGAATTTTAGAAATATATAATAGAGAATAATTTGGTTAGCTGTTTTAAAAATTTTATTTGAAATGAAAGTTTGAAAATATGTATGAACAATAAAAAGAATATAAATTTTTTGGATGATATTTGTTTAAGGAAATATGTCTTTAATACAAGATATTTTAAAATTGTTTACTTAGCAAGTCGTAAGTTAAGTCCTATTTTATTATTTAATATTCGCGAATAATATATCTAAGTTCAGATGATAGATAGTAAAAAAAATTTATTTGGATGGAATGAGGAGATATAAAATTTATATTATATATTTAGTTCGATAAATTTAAATAAAATGCAGATGATAGCTTGCTGTAATATTTAAAATTAAAATTTTTTCATCAAGTTATGGAAAGATAACGTGAAAAGCGTAGTAAATTTGCAGACATTACTATTTTTCAAAGGTAAAATTCGAAAATAAAAAATTTAACAAAATAAAAGTTCTTTTATGAAAAAATTGAAAGGGTAAAATTTTAGCATTAAAATATTTACACAAGTATAATGTTAGGCTTGATCTACTAAACAAGTATCAGGGAGGGAAAGATTCTGTTGATCATGTATATTTGTATTGTAACTGGAGTTGAGAGTATGTGGTACTTGTATTTGGAATGTTGAAGGTTAAAATGCATTTAGAGATGAAAAACAAGGCGAGGAAAGGTTGAAATCTTTTGTTTTATATAATTATTTAATTCATTTGGTTGAAAAGGAATGACAAGATTTCTAGATGAAAAATAATGGGAGTTTTGTAAAAGAGTTTCTCTTGCGAAAATTGGATGGACGTGTTGGGTAAAAACTCTATTCCCGTATGTGCATAGCTGCTTACAAAAACATATTTGTTCCAGTTGCTGAATTACTTTTTCACACAAAAAAGCAAAAAGATGAGGGAGATTGATCTTAGCGAAGATATTGTCTTTGATAAAATCGGGTTCAACCAATGTTGGTATAACTGATTATAATGAAGGGAAGCTGGCGAGGGAGTTTGTGGGTGGCATTGGGGTAGAACTTGGGTTGTGAGTAACGGTTTCTTTATGGGATCTGGGTGGGAGAGAAGCGTATATTTGGTAATTTTCAGTTTCTCATTTTGTAAGTAATCTTATTTGTTAGCTCTTTTTGTAGAGTGAGACAAAGTTTTTGAGTTTATAAATAATTTGTTCATGTTTAATGGTGATTAATGTTTGTAAAACACAAGTTTTGGGCACCAAAAGCTTTTATAAAGAAGTTTCGTTGGTAATGTGAGTTGGGATGCAGTAGAGAGTTTTTGCTTTATTTTTCCTCCTTGGTTTTTGTTTTTTTTCCTTTTATTTCCTAATACCTTCGTACATTCTTAGGTTATTATTGGGCTAACTTTACCAATAAATAATTTAAGCTTAGTTGAGCCAAAGCTCGTCGCATTCAAGTTTGTCCATACATGTTTTTCTATATATATATATATATTCAATTTATTATATTAAAAACTGCATCTTAATTTAATTAGAATAGAGATTTAAATTTAGTGAAATTTATTGCAAAGTTTATTATCTTCTATATTATCGAAATACAAGGTTAGAAAAAAAAAATCGCTCAAATTAAATACAAATTAAACGCAGAGTTAGAGTTTTATAGAGTTAAATAATTCTAAATATTTTAGTAGAATTTACTCTTCATCAGTTGTTTAAAATTACTAACTTTTGAGAGCTAATAATAATTATTATTGATATATTATATTCTTGTCAAACCACTACATTAATTTTGTTTATTATCTTCATATTGCCAAGAGCATATGCTTCTTTTTCTCTTTTAAACAAGACAAACGTTAATCTATGTTAGGTTTAAAATTTAACGGGCACTGTAATAAATTTCAAATACACAAGAATATAATAAATTTACTAGAATGTTCAATATTACCATGAAGTGCAGAGTTTAATGGACCTCCACGTGGATGCTGATATGTCACATTTTGATTGGCTGTGCCAATTGCTGACATGCCAGAGAAAGGTTGGGTGAAACGTGCAAAAAGAGAAAAGTATAGACCCTTCGCCAGTTGGCATGTGGAGAACCTGGAAATAATCACCACAGAAGCTGACACGTGTCAAAACACTCGCCGTTGAATTCGCATAATCATCCCCGTGAGATTAAAAAGCAGTTAAATTCGTTAATATTACTTCAATCACACGAAAATCAAAAGAAAAAGAAAAAGAAAAAGAAAAAGAAACAGAGTATATCACACTCCTTCCCGGCGCTAACTTCAACGAACCTGGAACTTCAAAAACAAAACTCCACCGCCCATTTTCTCTCCATTCACGAGACTCACACATTCACCTTCTCTCTCTAATCAAATCCGGGGGAAAATAAGAAGAATGGCGTCCAATCTCGGTGCTTCCTCACGCGCCATCGCACGCGTCTCCCGCTTCCCTCATTACCATTACGAACGCTCCTTCGCATTTACTGCACTGCCCCGACGACCGGGCAACCGGACAAGCAGACAAGGCCTGATGATCAGGGCTCTTGACCGTGGCGATTCTTATCTACATATGTGGAGGAAGGCTGTTGATCGCGAGAAGGAGGAGATCGAGTTCCAAAAGCTTGTTGATAACTTGGCCGACGTCGGTGCTGACGGCGATAATAAGGAGGGGAAGGGTGGAGAAGAATTAGAGAAGAAGAGTCAGGAGTTCGAGAAGATTCTGGAAGTTTCCAAGGAGGACAGGGACCGGATTCAGCGAATGCAGGTTATTGACCGAGCCGCCGCGGCGATATCAGCGGCTCGTGCCATTCTCGGTGAGAGTAAAGCTCCCAATAAAGACGAGGATTTAAGCGATTTAAACAGCGAGAATGGCTTAGCAACAGGGGGTCGTCAAGGAGGTCAGTTTCGAACTTGATTACCAATTCAATACTATTTGATTTACTTATCCGTTTCTATATTATGTGGCTTTCTTAATTTAGAAGACGATTGTATGATCATTTTTCAAAATAATGTAGCATAGAGCTGCAATATTTAATTAAAAAATTGATGATAGGGCGATAAGGGTTCTGTTGAAGCTAAGCTGGAAACTTTAATTATGAGAGTAGGATTAACTTGTCCCGTTTTGATCTTTGCGACCTGTATGGTTTAATGCTACTCAACTTCTGTCTTATTTGTTTGATTTATTCGGATCTTTATAGAATTGTATCATCATAGTTTCATTTTAATAACCTCCAATCATGTAATCATATCTTAATTTTTTCAGAAATTGATTTTTATTTCATACAAATACGGTAGGAAAGAAACTAATCCTAAAGAATTCTAGTTTAGCAAGGATTCAAACATTATGATGTATTCCATATGTTGATAATGTTTGAGAAACTAATATCAAACTAGTGGGATGAAAACTTGATAGGAATTTAATCAAAAAAATCCTTAAGAGTCCATAAATTGGATTCAGGATTCAAATATTCTCTTGAAAATTTTCTCTCTTAATGTTCCTTTTTCCATATTTTGCATATCACTGATTGGACATCTTATGAATTTGGTTGCCCGCATCCCATGCAAAACTGTGAATTGCCACTAAGCTTTTAAGCTTTACCAGGAACATGGTACAGGGATGTGTTTGTGCCTCAGTCAGAAGCTTCTCCAACTGGGGTACCGGGCCCAGATTTTTGGTCCTGGACACCTCCTCAACAGGGGGACAGAGATTCAGATGATGACAGTACCCTGCAGCCTGCTAAAAAATCTTCTGTTTATCCTACTTTAGCCAGTCACATAATGGAGAAAGAACGATCAGCAGATTCTCTCCCAATTCCATTCGAGAGTAAACTTTATGATATCAATCGCAGCGCCACTCTTCCCCCTTTTCAGTCATTGATAGAGGTTGAAAGAAAGGAAGTCTCTGAGCCCAATCTAGAGACCCCTTCCTTGAATAAGGAACACGACCTGAATGTCTTATTTGCAGAACATGCAGCTGAAGCAGCTCATGCTCTTGAAAAGCTGGATGAATCTTCCTATGGAGTGAATACAGATGGATCAAGGTGGTGGAAGCAAACAGGAGTAGAGAAAAGACATGATGGTGTGGTTTGCAGGTGGACAATGACCAGGTGTGTTAGTGCTGACCAAGCTGTAGAATGGCAAGAGAAATACTGGGAGGCCTCCGATGAGTTCGATTATAAGGAACTTGGTTCTGAGAAATCAGGACGTGATGCAGCTGGAAATGTTTGGCGCGAATTTTGGAGAGAGTCAGTGTCTCAGGTTAGTAGGAACTGAGTATACAATCCTCAATTAAGGCATGATATTTTAATATTCTTGCCTATAAAAAGGTTAGAGTTGCTTGCTATTCCACAATAACTTTGCTTAGTTGTTTTGTGGTACGTGCATGTCTCAAATACCTTATAGCATGCATCACGACAAATTTCCGGCGCCAGTAGTTTGAAGAGCATTGAAAGTTTAATATCTGTTTGGAATGTTCTAAGTCGAGCATAAAAATAGCCTTACCATCTAGGCATCACAGGATCATTTTGGAGAAATTATGATGTCTATTGGTTCAAACCCTATTGACAGTAAGCTCTCCTTCAAATAAAATAAACACATTTAATAAAGAAGGTAAATGAGTAGCGTGTTATGTTTCCCCTAGGATTGTCCTTAAAATTGAATCCATGACAACAGCTTGAGAACACATGCATTTGTCTCTCTTGTCTTGTGTTCTAGAGTTGATAACTTAAATTGCTAATTTGTGGTTTTCACTTTGACCTCTCTTTTCTTGTGTTTTAGAGTTCATACATCAAATTATATAGTTATAAAGAGGTTGACTTCTGCTTCCAGTCCTTTTTGTCTTTTTTCTTTTTTACTTTTTCTTCTCAAGGTTGGATGTGCTGCCAGGAATGGGGGTGGGGATATAAGTCATTTGCAGTTTTATACAGTGAAAATTATTTGGATTCATTTGACAATAAATTTATGTTAGCAACTATATTCCATTAGTCATTTGCTTATCTTCTGCTGCTTCACTGGACTTAAATCCATCACTAGTTGGATGGTTTCTAATTTGTATTTAAGATGATATGAGATTCATGGATATTTGGTGATTCTTACTATCCTTTTTTCGTGATTTTTAGCACTTAAGGTATTGCATTTGAATTGGGGAAATCATGCCATTCTTATTTTACATGCTGGGAATTTATTACAAGAAACTGAAATGTAAGTTTTTGTCTATTCAGGAATGTGGGCTTGTGCATCTTCAGAAGACTGCAGACAAGTGGGGGAAGAATGGCAAGGGTGAAGAATGGCAAGAGAAATGGTGGGAACATTATGATGCGGCAGGTCAATCGGAAAAATGGGCCCATAAATGGTGTAGCATTGACCCCAATACACAACTTGAAGCTGGTCATGCTCACGTTTGGCATGAAAGGTGAAAAGCTAATATCTGAATTAGATTTAGTTTGATATTCTCTTTATCCTTAAAAATTTGTTTAGTGAGATCTCTCAGTTAACCCTAAGTTTCTATAGAATAATCTTTTTTAGCATGAAGTAAACCATTTTGAAATCAGTTTATGAACCTCAAAATCCATTTACTGGTTCTGAATAGCTGTGGTCTTTCCTTCATTCAGTGAAATTGCAATGGTTCTGTAAATTCTTGAAATATCAATAGGTTTTGGCTTTTTTTTTTTTCTTTTAATGAACAGGTGTTCCTCTGAATGTATTTAAGAGTTAATTTCACGGCATTACGAATGTCTTCTACACAAATAAATGTTTAAAAATATTTGAACAAGGAACTGTTATTTTCCTTGGTAAGATTGATTATAATCCAGTATTTTGTTTTCATGTTTGTTTAGGTGGGGTGAGAAGTATGATGGACGCGGTGGAAGCACGAAGTATACGGACAAATGGGCAGAGCGGTGTGAGGGTGATGGGTGGACAAAGTGGGGTGACAAATGGGATGAATGTTTTGATCCTAATAGTAAGGGTGTGAAACAGGGGGAGACATGGTGGGAAGGAAAGCATGGGGAGCGATGGAACCGAACTTGGGGTGAGCAGCACAATGGGTCTGGTTGGGTTCACAAGTACGGGAAGAGTAGCAGTGGGGAACACTGGGACACGCATGTGCAGCAAGACACATGGTATGAGAGATTTCCACACTTTGGATTTTACCACTGCTTTGACAACTCAGTGCAGCTCCGAGCCGTTCGGAAACCATCAGAGATGTCATGAGCCATATATATATATATATATATATATATATATATATATATATATACACTCCTGCACCGCACTGATACAGTATCATAAATAATACACAGCTTACAGCTCCTTACAAGCATCAGATTCCTTAGCAACACGATGTAAGAAATTTTGTTTATTGGATTCAAGTTTATAATTGATGTTATCCATTTGGCAGGATTGATGGTTTAGTTGGGGAGTTTCTTACCACATTTAACTTGTTGTTTCCCCACAGGTTGATCAGAACAAAACTGTGTAGTTAGTTGAGATGAATAATTAAGGGAATTGTGTTATGTCTTTCGCATTACTATTATTTTTCTGTCTTGTGGAACAAGGAATTATGTAGGTATTTCTTCTATATCAATATAAGAAATTGTAAGTTTGAATTAGGTTAGGTTATTTATTCTATGTCTTTGTTAATTATAATTGGTGTATATATTTGTTAAAAGTCAGTAGAAGACCCATAAAAAAGTAATCTTAATTATTTATCCAGTTTCTTCATTCGGAGATCTTTTTTCCTTTCTTCCCTCATTTGTCATCTCTCATCTTTCATCTCCTTGTTTTTCGGCAGGGATGAATGATTTTGAATAAACATTGAATGAATTGTTATTTTCCTTATTAATATTGTATGACCAATTATTCGTTAATAATATTGTGGATACTTACACCTTTTTCTATAAGGATACGAACTTTAATTATGAGTTGTATGTCATATTTAACATTGTTAAGATATTATATTATTTGTGTACTCGTTAAAAAATTATGTTATAATTAATGTGCAAGTATCTTCTAATTAATTTTTACTCAAAAAATTTATTAATATAGATTAAATGAAGAAATAATTATGCATCTTGTACGTCTATTGATTTTTTCTTTTTGTTAAAAATTTTAAATCAATTGTTTTTGGAAAAAAAATTGAGAATAGAATACAAAAATGGTTGAATTTCGGTTTAGTCGTTGGTCTATATGGCTCATGATTTATGTACGCAATTTAACTAGGTGTTGATCGATGAATACCCTAATTTCTACGGTGAATTGAAAGTTATGACCTAATATAAAAAAATTCAAGATTTAAATAAATTATAAAACTCAATTAGTATGTCCTAATTTAGGTAGTTTTAGATAAGATATTTTATTTCTTTATCTTTTTTACTTGTTCATGATCAGTTTATATCATTATTAATTTTTTACTTAAAATAATTATGTGATAATGCAAATTCATACAATGTCTAAGAAAAATATAAGTATGAGATTTTTTGGGTTTTATCATAATTAAATTTATAACTAAATTAGATCATTATCCTTTACGTTAAAATAAAAATAAGTATAAAAAAAGTAAAATATGTAAAATAAATATATCGATCATCTATAGATAAATATTTATAATAAATTTTTTTAGGACATTTTGAATTACTACATGTTGATTTGTTGGATCATATGGAATAAGTATTTACATAAATCAACAAAAGACATTTGAATGAAAACTTAGGTAATCAAAAGCATTTGTAGATGTTTTAGAATATGAGAAAATGTTTAGATAGAATTTATAAATTGAAGAATGAAAATTTTAGACCATAAAAGAAAAAACAAATATATATATATATATATATCGTTCTCATAATGCCACATGAAATGAATAAAACATGGGAAGTATTTTTATAATTTCTTCAAAAGAACCCATTATGTATATAAGAAAATACATTTTTTAAAACAATTTGAAAAACAAAAAAAAAAATCTCTCACCATCAAACTAAAAGAAAATCGTGATAAATGTTATAACAAAATTGCAATCTTGAAAGCCTAGTTTAGAATGCGCCTTAAGAAATCAATGGTGGCATTATCTTTATCATCCATGTGTGTGTGTGTGTATATATATGCATATAGTGCTTAAGATAAGATGGCTCAAAAGCTTCAAAGTCAAACATCCATCTTCCTTGCAGCAACATCGCTACTTTTGAAGGGTTGCAAGTGCACAGAGTAGACCATTGACGTGTGTTGAATCATAAGCCATTAATAATAATACTAATACATAATTGAATTGTATTTTATTTTTTCTTTCTTGATTTTTTTTATGTTGCATGTAGATTAATATAATTTAATTACCTTATTAGTCAAAGTAACTTGGCATAAAACATTTAATTAATTAATTTATATATATATATATGTATGTATGTTTTTGGTTCTCTCCAAAATCAAGTCGGAAATTAATTTAATTAAATATGCACACGCGGGAACTGGAACTGAGGCAAAGATAAAACCGCGTAGACAGGCAGGCACATTTATCGTCTCTGTCGACATTGTCTTTCTTTCATTTATTATCACCTTCTTACTTTGAAAACTATTCTTTCAATATTCTCTTATATTATTAATATATATATATATACAAGTGTGTGCAGTATGTAATATGCTTTTTCACACCCACACCGTCCAAAGAATTTAGCACTTGTACCCGCCATCCTTAAATATATGATGCATGTTTAATTTATTGAGGCAAATAATAGTTTTAGCCATGTAACATGATAAGATTAAACCATGTAGGATAAAATTTTATTTCTTTTATATATATATATATATATATATACATATATTCTAATACAAGGGCAAATTATTTTTAAATGGAAATCCTTTTACTTTCTAACATCTTCTTTGTTTCACACTTGAGTATTCTCTCCATAGAATATTACTACTGATGTGAAGCTAAATATTATTAATTTCATATAATTTTGCTTTCTAAAATATGTATCACTTAAAAGCGATTTGTTCATGAACATATTTATCATTAACATTCAAAGAATTTTACAAAACAAATTTGTAAAGCTTTATGTTACTAGAGTTTTATTATTTTTTTCAAAAAAAATAATATTTAAATAATAATACTATTAAATTATTATTATTTAAGTACTTAAAATGACGTATACATTAAATTGTTGACAAGGATGGCTTTCAATCGAGGAACATAAATTTAGCAAAGAATTGTGTCGATATCGAGCAAGTAGAAATGGACGATAACATGACCAGATAATTATATCATTTTAAGAAGTTTTAAAAGAAGAAATTGCACTGGTTAAAGGATTTGATTTGGAAGGAGGACATAAAGGTTATGAGCCTAAGAATCAGTGTTTAGGAGGCATAACTTGACTTTGACTTCTGTTGTTGACAGATAAAGTAATTAGAGAAGTGGACTTAAGTTTGAGGTGATTGTTTACGGGGGAAAGGTGACCT
>NW_019014648.1:1672908-1691424 GCF_000150535.2 Carica papaya | reverse complement strand
GTTAGAAAGGACCAAGGTCACAAATATGATTTTGCCTTGTGCCAATAACTGATGATTCAGATGTACTTTATTAATTTAAGTTTATTTTTACATTCTACATGTATTTATTATTAAAAAATTATATTATTATAGGTACTATTTAATAATTAAAACATATGAATTTTTACTTTCTTGATTACAATAAGTACCTACTTTCACACATTGACATTGTAATATATGTATGTTACCAAACTTGACGGGAATAACTAAATAGATTTGGTTGGATGCATTATTATTTATTTTGATGAGTCTAATATTATAAATAAATAAATAAAAGGAGAAACAAAGAGAATTTTAGAGGTGATGCTGCAAGAGCACAAGTGAAAAACATTTTAACTAAGAAATTAATTGATTATATTTTGAAGTTATATTAAATTAAATATTTTTATAATTAATAAAACAAGATAAATGAAAATTAGTTAATGGTTTTTCCATTAAAAATACAAATTAAACATGTATTTATCGCTCGCAGCCTGGAAAGTAAGGTTGCAGTCAATTTGCTTCAGGTGATATTAGTTCAATTTAGTTGTTTGTTAGGTTGGAAAATAACTTTTCCCAACAACTATATATATATATATGTGGGTGACATCTGGAGTTTGACCCATTACATTTATACCATGATCTGTTTGGAAATAATAGATAGTTTAATTTTTCTAATTATGCATGCTTCAACTTTTTATTCTCTTTAATTTTTACTCTTATGATGTATGTATATATATATATACACACACACACACGCACAGATAGTATGTTTTCTATTTTGTAGTTGCATACATATTTTATTTATATTCAAAACTATCAATACTTGTCGTTATTGTATTTTTTTTATAAAAAAATTCCTAACATGTTTATGAATCATTAAGAGAGAGTTATTATTAATAAACTCTCAAATAATTTAATGTATTAATATTGTATATAATTATATAATTTAAATATCAATTATTTGTTTTATAATATAAATAGTTATTTTTCTTTATATATTATAATGTGATAATCTTTTTTTAGTATTGCAATATTTAATCAAATCTAGCTACTGTTAAGATTCAGCCCAATTAAAAAAAAAAAAAGAGGATAAATTAATAATTTTTTAAAAAAAGAAAAAAAATTAAGCCTACAGCTCATATATATATATGTATGTTGCACGATTAAGGGGAAAAAAAGAGAAGAAAAAATTCAGAAAAAGAAAGTGAGAGAAGGAAGATAAAAAGAGAAATTATACATATATATATATGGTAAGAGTGGTAGAACGCCGGCCAAGAGAAAAATTAAAAAGGAGGTTTACGTCATCACTGATGTCAGTTATTTTGTCTCTTTACAAAAAAATTAATTTTTTATTTTATTTTATTTTTTTTCTCATGCTGCATAAAAATAATTTAATTCGCAATTTGACTCATATATTTTTCTCTTTTACGTTAAAGAACTTTTTATGTGAAATTTTCTATCTCCTTAATTTTAAAATTATTAATATCATATTCGGAAGACAACAATAAGTATATGAACTCCTAAGTTAATTATTTGCAATTAGTATATCTCTTTTTTTTTTTTTACTATTAAAAAAATTTATTTTTAAAAAAATAATTTTTTTTTTTTTTATTGTATTTTACGTGAGACATATATAAGCATAATATGTCAATAACCATGCATACAAATCTCGCCCAATGAATGAAAATATTATTCTACTCGAGATATGAAGTTGACGGAATGGTGGGAAAAGTGTTGAAGGAAGGATCCTGCCCATACCAGCCGTAGTTACATTTTCATCAACCTTTTCAAGTTTTTTGATCAAGATTCTCCGTCCTAACCAGTTCCAGAATATATATATATATATATATATATATATGTATGTATGTATGCAATATACATTTAATGGAATTACACCTCATATATCACTATGTACGGAAGTTTCTACGTTACACCAAAAATTGTTCTTCAAGTTTTTCAGATATTGACAGAATATTGATCCTTCAAATTGTTTATATTAATTGCCTACATATTATTATATAATTATTACTTAATTAATAAAATATATAATCAATTATTATTTAATTTAATAATCTATACATTTTATTATTTAAAAAAATGTAGTTTGTCTAAATCAGATTGTATTCTCAAATGTATTATTAATTTTTTGAAATCATTTTTGTAATATTATCATTGATATTTATATTTATATATTATCTTCTTCACTCAAAATGGTAAAAATAAATTAAATATATAAATCTCTATCGAAAAAAAAATTGCAGATATATTTGTGTTTCAGATCTGACGGAGATATTTGTGTTTGATATTTGATGGATTTTGTGCGCGCCTAATCCCCTCATACACTTGTTTATAACACCCTTTGTATTTAAGACATTTGAAAGTATTTCTTTTCATTCTTTATTTACCTTGCATGTTAAGAAACGTTAAAATGTTTGACACGCCATTGGAGACGCGGCCACCAGTCGACTTCCCAGATGCTGCTGCAACTTCCTTGTCCTCATCCAGCTAACAGGCAATTCGGATCCACACACACATACATATATATATAAACACGCATTCTGCACTCATCATTTACCCATTACTTCCTAATCGTCAATTGCCTTTAGCTCGCCGGATTGTTATTCCTTGTCATCTTTTTTCTTTTGAAGATTACAACATGTCTAATGCTTCCCATGCAAACCTTTCATGCATCCATGTTCTTCTTGACGTTCCTTCAGGTCTTGCCAAACCCATTGTCAGATGGCAATTAGCTTTTATCAAAATTTACTGTTCAAGAACTCTCTTCTCCATCGCCAAAAACCCTAAACCCAACAGCAAAACCAACCATCTTCTTCCTCGCTCTCCTTCTTATTCCCTGCTCCAAATTGACCAACCCAAACTCTCCGCCGCCTCCAACTTCAACATTGATCAACTAAGCCTCGTTGAGCTTGTCAAGCATAGAAACCTCGACCACCTTCAAAAGCTCGGTGGTGTCCAGGGAGTAGCTTCCGCTCTTCAAACTCATCTGAACACCGGAATCTATGGCGGCGACGAAGAAATCGACCGCAGACTCGAGGCATTCGGTTCTAACACCTATAAAAAACCGCCCGCAAAGAGTTTTTTCCATTTTGTAATGGAAGCTTTTAAAGATGTTACCATTCTCATCCTCTTGGGCTGTGCAGCTCTAGCACTCGGCTTTGGAATCAAAGAGCATGGCCCAAAAGAAGGTTGGTACGATGGAGGAAGCATATTTCTTGCCGTCTTTATTGTCATTTCTTTCTCTGCAATCAGTAACTATCGCCAGAACAAGCAATTCGACAAGTTATCCAGAGTAAGCAACAATATTAAGATTGAAGTTGTGAGAAACGGACGCCGTCAGCACATCTCGATTTTTGACATAGTTGCCGGAGATTTAGTTTGCTTAAAGATCGGAGACCAAGTTCCCGCGGACGGATTGTTCGTTGATGGCCACTCATTGCAAGTCGATGAATCGAGCATGACGGGGGAGAGTGATCACGTAGAGGTAGATAGCAGAGAAAATCCTTTCTTGCTTTCAGGAACAAAGGTGGCTGATGGTTATGGTCGGATGGTTGTCACTTCAGTTGGGATGAACACAACATGGGGAGAAATGATGAGCCAAATCAGTCGAGATACTAATGAACAAACTCCTTTACAAGCCCGACTCAGTAACTTAACTTCATCAATAGGTAAGGTTGGTCTTGCTGTTGCTTTCCTGGTTCTTGTAGTCTTGCTGGTTCGGTACTTTACAGGAAATACAAGAGATGAGAGTGGAAATCGAGAATTCAATGGAAGAAAGACAAAGTTTGATGATGTAGTGAATTCTGTTGTTGGAATTGTGGCTGTGGCTGTTACTATTGTGGTGGTTGCCATTCCTGAGGGATTGCCATTAGCTGTTACACTTACTCTGGCTTATTCAATGAAGAAGATGATGGCTGATCAAGCAATGGTAAGGAAGCTCGCAGCCTGTGAAACTATGGGCTCTGCAACCACTATCTGTACGGACAAAACAGGTACTCTCACATTAAACCAGATGCAGGTCACAGAATTCTGGGCTGGCCAAGAACATGTGGAAAAAGCTACAGTTTCATCAATTTCTCCATTTGTGATCGAATTGATTCGGCAAGCAGTCGCTGTGAACACAACTGGTGGTGTTTACAAGCCAAATTCAGGATCTAAATTCGAGTTCTCTGGCAGTCCCACCGAAAAGGCAATTCTGTCTTGGGCTGTATTGGAACTGAACATGGATATGAATGAAATGACACAGAGCTGTGACATTCTTCGTGTTGAAACCTTCAATTCACAGAAAAAGAGGAGTGGGGTTTTGATGATGAACAAAGCTGATTCCACACTACACGTGCACTGGAAAGGTGCTGCGGAGATGATTCTAGCAATGTGTTCAAGCTACTACGACGCTTCTGGAATTGTGAAAGACCTCGGTGATAATGAAAGAAGCATATTGGAGCAAATAATTCAAGGTATGGCCGCCAAAAGTTTACGTTGTATTGCTTTTGCACACAGTCAAATTTCAGAAGATGAACAGAAAGGGATAAAAGAAGAGAACTTGAGCCTGATTGGCATGGTGGGCATAAAAGACCCATGTAGACCCGGAGTGAAAAAAGCTGTAGAGGAATGTCAATATGCAGGTGTGAACATAAAAATGATAACTGGAGATAATATTTTCACTGCAAGAGCTATAGCAACCGAATGTGGGATTCTAAAACCAGGTGATGATGACATGTTGAGTGATGCAGTGGTAGAAGGTGAAGAATTTAGAAACTACAGTCCAGAGGAAAGAATGGAGAAAGTTGATAAAATCTGCGTGATGGCAAGATCTTCTCCATTTGACAAACTCCTTATGGTTCAATGCCTGAAACAGAAAGGCTATGTTGTAGCAGTCACCGGAGACGGCACTAATGATGCACCTGCATTGAAAGAAGCAGATATAGGATTATCAATGGGTATTCAAGGCACAGAAGTAGCCAAAGAAAGTTCAGATATTGTCATCTTGGATGATAATTTTGCTTCAGTAGCCACCGTTTTGAGATGGGGAAGATGCGTTTACACCAACATTCAAAAATTCATTCAATTCCAACTTACAGTAAACGTAGCTGCACTGGTAATCAACTTTATAGCTGCAGTTTCTGCAGGTGAAGTTCCTCTAACGGCAGTTCAATTGTTATGGGTCAATCTGATCATGGACACCCTTGGTGCTCTGGCTCTAGCCACAGAGCAGCCGAGTAAAGAGCTGATGGAGAAACCTCCAGTGGGTCGAACCGAACCACTTGTAACAAATATCATGTGGAGGAACATATTAGCTCAATCTCTTTACCAGGTTGCAGTTCTTCTGACCCTTCAGTTCAGAGGAGAATCAATATTCAGGGTGACCCAGAAGGTAAACCTCACTTTGATCTTTAACACCTTTGTGTTCTGCCAGATCTTCAACGAATTCAACGCAAGAAGGCTTGAAAAGAGAAATGTTTTTGAGGGGATACACAAGAACAAATTGTTTGTGGGAATAATTGGATTCACCATAATTCTTCAAGTGGTGATGGTGGAGTTTCTGAAAAAGATTGCGGATACAGAGAGGTTAAACTGGAGTCAATGGGGAGCCTGCATTGGAATTGCAGTGGTGTCATGGCCGATTGGTTGGCTTGTCAAGTGCATACCTGTCCCAGAAAAGCCAATTTTCAACTACTTAAAGTGGAGAAATGTATAGAAATTTAATTGATTCGTTTATTTTATGTAAATTTATACATTGGTTCTACAGTCCATATGCGTTATAGTTTTTTTATTAATAAAATACATCATTTGTTAAAGAGGCGTTTGAATTCCTTTGTGGGTGTAAAGCATTGAGCCAGATGTTACAAAAGAAGAAGAAGAAATCAGGAAATTAATTTCCACTGATAAAAAATGAGAAACTCAAAACACCCATCAACAAAGGGTTTCCTAAAGTTCCACCAAACACCATTTTGTTTTTCTTATTCAGTGTTTGATGGCTTGCATCTTCAACAATTGATGTCATAAGAAAATTTGAGGCAATCTGGAGAAAAAGAAGAGAGAAAATAAGCAGTAAAGATACAGGGAAAAAAGACAGCTGAAATTAGCAGAGGCATGACTTTTCTTTTTAAGAAAAAAAGAGAGAAGAAGAAGAAAAAGACTAACCTGGTTTTGCTAGCGGAAGAAAACGGAAGCCATGGAAGCAGATGTGGAGGGTTTTGAAGGGGTTTTGGAAGTAATATCTACAACGTGGGCTTGTGAGATTTGAACCCGCTCAGGATCCCATTGTCCCAGTCGTTGTTTTAAACTTATTATAAAAGTTTTCTCATATGAGATGTAATATTATATTTTATAATTTATGTTTTAAAATTAATAATTAATTAAGAATTAAAAAGTAAGTTTAATAATTACGTAAACAATATTTTTACATTTTTCTTAAAAGTTAATTGAATAATATAAATATTAATTTAATAATTATTATTGATATTTTATAAGGTAGGAATAGTTACGGGGAGTTTGGTCAAGACTTTACATTTTTTAATTGTTTCTATGTTCATCTCCCCCCTTATTTCTCCATTTTCTTTTTCTAATGGTGATTCATTGAGGGTAATATTTCTTTTCTCTCATCTTTGCCACCAGCAATGTTTACAATTCTAGAAAGTAGACCAAAAATTAAGTGGAAAACATGAGACCTGCAGACTGGCATTAATTTGAATATTTGGGTTTGACGGGCAAAAGAAGAAAAATGAATGATGATGGGGGATTTCATAAGAGTTTCAAGAATCAGGATGCAAAACGATTAATCTCAACAACCAAATGTTGTTTATAGGAACACAACAGCAATATGGTACAATGCAGGAGCACCCGAGCTAGGTGCTACAAAAGACGCTCAGATTACAGAGACACAAATCGAAATCCTCTCTCTGTTCCTGCGTCTCTCCCCTTGATTTTATTACACATCTGTTCTGCACACAGATTCTTTCTTTACATAGTCCAGAAGTTTCTCTCAAACATCAATCATGTTACAAATCTATCATACACAATTCTTTCCGTCATCCTTACTTCTTAAACAGCAACTGCTTCAGGGACTTTGTCGTTGATCCTGGGTGGACTCAAACTATCGTAATATTCAACTAGCACTTTCCACCCACCAGGGCACATAAATCCGTCGGGAGGATTCTCTTTGTTCTTTGCCAGTGTTCGCATCTGTAAAATGCAAACAAACCGTGTTAAATTACAGAAATTTCTTACATCTTAGCAATTATTTTTACATCAATTCTTTTGCGTAATCTTAACTCCTCCCCTTTTGGAATATCACAAGGCTTTTTTTCCCCTCAGAATTATCCTTAGTTATTAACAAAAATGGCAGTCAGTATTTCCAACAAAATACTACCTTGGTGCCTGATATGAACAGGAAGTCCAGGGCCCTTGAGGGATCAAAGAATGCCATTTTGCCTTGAGTTTTATCATATGCAGCCACCTGCAGTATAAATAATCAATTAAGATCTCAAACTTTATTCTGACAAGTACTGACGTAACATTTACCGTCATTAACTCAGTAAGTTTTAATGTCAACTAGTATCTAGTGCAAGCCCAGATGCTTTAATTACCTTGAAAGGAAGGATATTCAGCCGCTCAAGTCCAGGTGCCATGCTCAGTACCTTCTTCCCATGATCAGCATCATACAGATCTCTTTTTTCCACTGGATGGCCCATGCCAGCCGGGTCTCTACCAACAATATAAAAGTTAGCCCCAGCATTTATTCGAGCCTTTGCATGCCACTGTACTTCAGTTGGACCAGCATAATGCATAGGAGATGGAAATATTGAAACCACAGTTGTCTCTGGATCAAGAATACCATCTTCAAGCACCTGATCATTTACAATTATCATTGTACTAAATCAGTAGCAGTCATGGGAAATTCTATGTCAAACTCAAACATAATGTTCCTCGGAAGGAGATTAGGGGAAAAGAAAGCAAGAAAATGTCCCTCAATTTCTACCAGTCATGGGAACTTCTATGTCAAACTTCTATGCCAAACTCAAACATAATGTTCCTCGGAAGGAGATTAGGGGAAAAGAAAGCAAGAAAATGTCCCTCAATTTCTACTAGTCATGGGAACTTCTATGTCAAACTTCTATGCCAAACTCAAACATAATGTTCCTCGGAAGGAGACTAGAGGAAAAGAAAGCAAGAAAATGTCCCTCAATTTCTACCAGTTTTCTGTCTTTGGAAGAAAAAGAAAAGAAAACTCGGGTGTGGTTTGAAAGAACCATCCATACTGGGTTCCTTAGAGATTGTATAGCTCAAACCTTCTCCAAAGCCCCTACCTTCCCCAGAAGAATAATAACAATAATAAATTAAATCAGATGAATTAAGTATGTCCTTACCTTCTCATGTTGTCTCATCCGCCAACTAAGAGGAACATCATCTGCTTTTGTGTAACCTCCCAAAGGATGAAGCAAAAGTATGGGGTTCTTGTATCCCATTTCAAGGAGTCGACGACGAGTATCAGTCATGAGAAGGGCATGGCCATTGTGCACGGGATTCCTGAGCTGGAAAGCAAATACTGCATCTGCATTACGGCTTGTAAATTCCTTACGTAGTTCTGAAGGAGACAATCGAAACCGATCAAGGCCATCATGGTACTTGATAGGCTCTAAAACCTCTAACGCCCCTCCAATCAGCCAATTTCCAGCATTTTTTATAGTTTCTTCCACATAAGGTAGCCCAGGAGCAGTAGTTCCCCATGTTCTGGCTATCCGTTCTTCTTTAGGATGTTTGTATATCTCAATGCTGGAAAAATTAAACAAGCCAAGAAGACATGGGTTATGATAGAAGGTAAACCAACATATAAATCCCCTGAGATAGTATGCACTGGACTCTCTACAACTAAGCAAGCTGATGCAGTATAAGGCCTATATAATCTTGGAAAGACGCACGTATTGAGAAAAATACAGTAAACAGATCTAGAAATCTTAAGCCTGCTCTTCAACTTCATGTCTCTCTTTTTTTATTTTTCGCTTGTTCTCTTTCTTTGCTATCGGCTAAATTCTCATTTCAAAGTTGACGAATTATTCGAAAGACGTCAAAGAAATTTTAATATACAAATAAACTTGGAAGAATGATAAGAAAAGCAGATATAGGTGCACCTCAACAAGTAACCATCCTGTATGAAATAATATTTGAATTTACATCTCATGTCATTTTCAAAACTTGACAATCTAATTTGATAGTTGACATTACGTATTCCTACATACTGGATTCTTTAGTCAAAACTGCAGAACAATGGAATCCATAAAAATTCCAGGTAACGAAAATCCGGATTAAGCAAGTAATGAAAGGGCCATAAATAATTAACTAGTTCGGAAACCACAGGATGTTGACTTCGTTGTCTTGAACTTATCTGTCTTTCCCGCCTTACCAGATATTTAAAATCTCCTAATTTAGTTTATTAATGATTAAATTGAAATTTTGAAGGTGATTGACTAAATTAGTTACCAATCACAAGCACCAGGCTAAAAATCCCTGATCACAGGAGCATTCAAATTGCTTATTTTTAGTGGGACCAACCAACATAGATCAGGGGGGGAAAACTTTCTTACCCATTTGGAAGCAGAATTTACTGCTCGGACGGAAAATCGAAACATGAAAAACTTGGATATGAATTTGGTCCAAATTCACAAAATAAAAGTACACCATCAGGAACTGACTCTCCTATTTTCCATGAAAGAAAAACAACTAGGGTCCTCATATCATCACTGATATCAAAATTAGCAGATATTTTCTTGTATTTACAACTCCATTGTTAATTGCATCCCTGTTTGTCTGAAAGTTATTAAGCCAGTATTCATTTTTAAAATTCTTAATAACGCCACAAATAAAAACTGGGTTAATAAAAAGCACTGGTGAAGATACAACTGAGTTTGAAAACTCATAGCACATTTTTATTCTACTTCTCCAAATTGATATTTGTAATAGTTGTTAAACATGAAAACAACTCGTACAGAAATTTTACAAGGATTAATATTTTCCCAAAAAAGAAAAACAATATATTCTCTTGCATTACACTTTTCAGCAACCAGTTTTCATTTTCAATATTTACCCAAAAAACAAAAAAAAAAGAAAATGTTTTTATTTCTAAAATAGGAACTGTTTTGCATAACATAAACCAACCATTCATTTTACTTTAAATCTATAGGCACTACAAACAACCTAATGCGAATACAGCCCCTCATACTAAATCCAATAACAACTTAATCAAAGCTTTGAAAGGAAAGAAGAATGATATTATTTATCAACTTACTCGTTGAGAATGGCAACAAGGTTGTCGTCGGAGTCAACGAGCGCGACCCTGGTCGACTCACCGACTTGGTGCTTCTGCGAATCGTCGATGGCGAGGACGATCGGCACCGACATGTTAACGACCGACCCGTCTTCGAGTCGGAGCGCGTTAAAATGAAGAGTTTGGAGGAACTCGGATTCTCTCATGAATCCACGGAGGGGGCTGGCCCACCCCTCGCTCAACACATGGACCCACTGCACGTCGATCCCGGTGAGCTTGATTTTCGGAAGCGAAGTCGCCTCTCTCCTCTTCGCAGGCCTCTGTGATTCTTCAACAACCAGCTCCACGAGCTTCCCGCCATCGGGTTCTATCAACCCGGATCGGACCCGGAACCTCTGGCAAGACCGGAGGCGGATGGAGGAGGATGACGGAAGGGAGATGGAGAGAGTGCAGGGAGGGGTAAAACGAGGATTGAGGGATTTGTGTACGGAGCGAGAAGGGAATGCGGTATTGTTGAAGATAGCAGCCATGGAAGCCATCGGAGGGAGAGAGAGAGAGAGAGAGAGAGGAAGAACGTAAGTGGCTGGCCCCTTGGTAATATAGTAGTGGAAATAGTGGAAGGGAAGGGTCAGTGATGTAAGGGTATTTTGGGAATTTCAATGTAAGAAAGAGGGTTTTCCCAAAGGGTCATTTTGATTAGAGTCCGGCTGTTTGGATTTACAGAGATTTAAGGTTGGAATGGGAGGATGAACCTGGACATTCGCCTTTTCTTAATTAATTATTCATTTTATTTTTTATTTTTTATTTAAAAAAAAAGCCATTAATGTAATTAAAACTCACCTAAAATTGCCTTTCCACATGTAAATCAACATTCTATTTAAAATAATTAGTATTATTATTTAATATAAAAAAAATACTAATTATTGCAATTAAGCGTCTCAAAGAGAATTGGCAGATACTGAGTGGATTGCTTGTGAGAATCTTCAAAACTTTAGAATTCAAATTGAATTTGGTAAAAGGGTTGAACACTTCCCATACTACGGCCACATTCAAAACGCCAGCGTTTTCCCCATTTATTTTTGGCTTGCGCCTTACTATCCTTGGACAACATGATGCCATGCATCAAATTTTTTGTGTATTTTATTTTGGGTAAATTATAAAAATATGATTCAAATTTAAAATTATATACAAAATCATAAAATTTTTACCTCTCATATTCATAATTTAAAACATTATACTAATATTGAGTTTACCGTACCATATTCATAATTTTATTCTTCTTCTATAAATCAAAAAAATAAAAAATTATTGTATAACCCGAATTTTTATCTTAAATTATGGTTAAGAAAATCAGGATTCATTCTCATATGTATAAATATTTTTTTTATACCTCATCTCATCTCTTTTGTTTGTTTTAAAAAAGTAAAAAAAATTAATAACTTATTGAAGAAAATATTTTTTTTCTATTTAAATTCATATGTACAAAATGTATATGTTTAATTATATTTAATTTTATTTTATTTTGTGTCTAAACATGTTAAACAATTAAAAAAATTGAATTTGATTGACAACTAATTTATAAAAGATGAAGGCAATGCAAATAAGAAAGCAACATCTCAATTTGCAAAGCAAAATTTTCTTCTTAATAATCGAAGTTTTTTTGTGAAAATGAAAGTGGGAAATAATTAAATTCATAAATTATTATTTGTAGAAATATATATATATATATATATATATATATATATATATGGGGTATTGGATAAGAAGAGTGTAATGGGATATTTGCTGGATTTGTATTACCTTAATAATCAAAGAATGAGTATATAATCAACAAGTTTAGTCTGACATATGCACACACCTAAACCATTATTAATAAAATTTTCTTAATTAATTATTAATGCAACCAAAACAAAAGGCTTTCAAATTTTTTATTTACATATTTTGTGCCAAATCGAGATTCGAATCATGGGTGGGGGCAAATTTAAACATTATTTAATCATCAAATCATTAAAAGTATATTAACCAAAAACATTTGCTAACAAATTTAAATTTTATCTTTATTTCTAAAAAAGTTTGGTCAATTTTTCATGGGATGGTGTAGTTTGCTTTTTTTTTTTTTTGTGGGGAGATTGTCTTCCATGGATTAATTTAATACAACTAATTAATTATGAACTCTTTGAATTAATCATCTATAATTAATTAAAATATTATAAAAGTTTTATTTGGAGAAATAAATCATACAACATAATTATGAAATATCTACGAAATATAAGCATTATAAATTATTTTGTTTATGAAACAAAAAACATTGATAAAAGCATTATAAATTATTTTGTTTAAGAAACAAAGCACATTGATAAAATAAGGAGAAATGGGCAAATCCTCTTGAGAAATAACATGTGGTTGTGGGTTATAAGTTGTTAAGACTTTAACAAAAAATACTGCAGCTTCCCATTTCCAGTAGCAGGTTTATACAAGATGTTTGTTGTGGATTCGAAAATGTAGAATATATAAAGTATATCTCTTAAGTTTACATATATCTGAAAGCTTGATTTTGAATGAATATTGATAATGATAATCTTTAAATCTGTGGATCACAACAGATTTTTATGTTGGTAGTAGATATTTATTTATTATGCTCCCTCAAGATGAAGGTCGAGAACGAAGTCCAATCTTGATCTTGAGTAGAAGGAATTGTTGTCGAGGAAGAGGCTTTGTGAGAGCATCAGCAATTTGATCTTCAGAAGAGACATGAGCAACACTAAGAATCCCATATTGAACCTGATCTCAAATAAAGTGAAAGTCAATTGCAACATGCTTCATTCTTGAATGGAAAACTAGATTGGAGCAAAGTTGGATAGCTCCTATATTATCACTATAAATTACAGGGCAAGCACAAATACGAATGTCAAGTTCAGATAAAAGAGAGCAAAACCAATTTATTTCAGCAGTTGTATTGGCGACATAGTAGTATTCTGCCTCAGTGGAGGATCGAGCAATAGTCTTTTGCTTTTTGGAACTCCATGACGCAGGATTTTTACCAAGATAAACAACATAGGCACCTGTGGAGCAAAATGTGTCTCTGTCCCCTACCCAATTCGCATTCAAAAAGGCATGTAAACTGAGAGACTAGTCATGGTAAATTTGGAGGCCATCATTAATGGTGTTAGCGAGATAACGTAATATGTGTTTAACAAATGACCAATGTTCGGTTGATGGATGATGCATATATTGTGATAATTTATTGACAGCAAAGACTACATCTAGTCTTGTGATTAATAAAAGCTACCAATTACTTTGTGGTAGTTAGATGGATCAAATAGAGAGGAGCCCGAGTTGATCGTAAGAGAAGGACTGGTCGATATTAAAGTGAGAACTAACTTGACTTCATGCCTTTTTTGCTTAAGTTAAAAGATCCATAATGTAACGGCGTTTTGAAAGTAATATACCATTGTTGTTAGGTACAACCTCTATGCCCAAGAAATATGTTAACACCCCAAGATCTTTAATAGAGAATCGCTGAGTAATTACAATAACAAAGCTATTCACTATGGAAATGTCAGTACCGGTAAAAATTATGTCATCAATATATATAAGAAGATATAAAGTATGGCTAGAAGCATTGAAAACAAACAAAGAGATAGCAGTATATGAGTTCTTAAATCCAGATGAAATGAGAAAAGTTTAAAGTTCCTGATACTAGTCTTGAGGGCTTATTTCAGCCATAGATCGTTTTGGAGTTTGCATATATGTGTTGGGTTATCTTTATCAACAAATCCTAGTGGCTGAGACATGTAGGCATTTTCATAAAGGTTTCCTTGAAGGAAAGCATTGTTTACATCAAGTTATCTTAATAACTAACCACGATTCACTGCTAAACTAAGAACTAGTCGAATTGTGGTGGGCTTGACCATAGGGCTGAATATACCATGAAAATCTACTCCAAGACATTGATGACCCTTGGCAACCAAATGAGCTTTATACCCATCAACAGAACCATCGTATTTATGTTTAGTTCAAAAATTCCACTTGCACCCAACCAGGTTGCGGTTTGGGTCAGGTGGCATTAAGTCTCATGTTTCATTCTCAACTAAGGCATCATACTCTTCAGACATAGCCTGACACCATCTATGATTTTTGAGAGCTCAAGTCACTGAAGTTGGTTCAAGGTCACTAGTTGTGGATAGTTGATTATGAAGGTTTATTTTGGTGAGAGGTTTGTGAATGTTGTTTTTGGCTCTAGTTATCATGTGGTGAGTGTTTTGTTGTTGAGTGGGAGGGGAAATTGTGGTAGGTGAGGCATTAGATGAGGGAGTGTCACATTGGGATGGCTGAGGAGTTACTTTATCTGATGGTGTATTGAGTGGCATAAGTAAAGAGTGTGAGGAAAATAAAATTGGTGGTGGAATCCAAGTGGTAATGGTGTTTGGTTTATGACGATGAGATGAAGGAGATAGAGTTTTGAAGGGAAATACAGACTCAACAAATTTAACATGCCTAGATACATAGATTTTGGAAGAGGAGAGATCAAGGTAATAATAGGCACTTTAAGTTAAAGAGTACCCAAAGAAGACACAAGGTTTGAATAGGAATCAAGCTTATGTGAAGTATATGGCCTAAACTAAGGGTAACAGAGATAACCAAATATTCTAAGTTTAGAGTAGTTCGGAGTAGTTCCAAATATGTGTTTAAATGAAGAAGATAGGTTTAGAATGGGTGTAGGCATGCAATTTATTAAGTACACAGTAGTAGCAAATGCATGAGACCAGTATATGAGAGGAAAAGCGGCATGAGATAGTAAGGCGAGACCTATTTCGACTATGTGTAGATGACGTCTTTCGGAGAAACCATTATGTTTTTATGTGTGAGGTGGTGTAGTGAGATTGGAGATTCCATTGATGGAAAAGAAATTAGATAGAGAAATATATTCTCCACCATTGTTAGAATATAGTGTTTTGATGGTTTTATTAAAGAATTTTTCAACAATGGCTTTAAATTTGATGAAAATATCTTTAACTTCAGACTTTTATTTAATGGGGTAAAACCAAATATATTTTGTAAAATGATCAATAAAAAGAACATAGTAATTAAAGTCATCATGTCAGAGAATTGGTGAGGTCTAAACATAAAAAAATTAGTTCAAATGGATGATGAGAAACAAGTGTAGAAGTAGAAAAAGACAGGTTGTGGCTTTTATTGCATAAACATGCATTACAAAAAACATCTAATGAAGAAGAGGAGGATAAGCGCAAATTGTTACTAGAAATAATAAGTTTGAGAATAGAGACAACTAAATGTCCTAAACGGTGATACCATTCGGATGATGTAGAAATGATATAGATTTTATGGTAGAAAAGGCAAGCAAAGGAGAAGAGACCGGCCACTTATATACCCATTCTTTAGTGTGACCCTTCAAAAGTGTTGTCCCTACGAAGCTCCTTCACAACAAAAATAGATGGTAAGAATTCAATTGAGACATTATTGGTAAAGCAAAACTGAGATACTAAAATAAGATTCTTTTGCATGCTTGGAACACAGAGAACATTATTTAATTAAAATTTATATTAAAGAGTTTTACGAGAAAGAGAACCAGTGTGACTAATGGATATACCCGAGCCATCGCTAATCATAATATCATATGAACCATTGTATGGAGTGTGCAGTGAAAGGTTGCTTAAGTCAGAGGTGACATGATGAGAAGCACTATTGTCTAGTAGTCATGATGGAGTGATCGGAGTATTGGCAGCAAAGTGAGCTCGTGGTTGCCATAGTGTGGTTTGATTATTAGTGTCGCTTGAGGAGCAAATAGGAACAAGTCAAAAGGAGGGCCAACACTTCACAGTGTGCCCTTAAAGTCGATAGAGTTGACAATAACCAAGGTATGGGCGAGAGGAGCGATCATCTTTCATTGAAGTCGACCCACCGGTTGGAGATGCTGAGTGACCAGTAGTATGAGAATATGATGGGCACCAAGAGGATTTGTCATATCCTGTATGGGATGGTGGGGACCAATTTATAGTTCAACTAGTAGGATTGGTAGTAGCAGAAAAGTAAGAGGACTTAGTTGCAGATGTGAGGAGTGAGGCTTCAACATTGAGTAGTTTTTCATAAAGTTCTTCAAATGAGATGGTAGTGTCTCTGGCTTGAATAACAAAGACTAATTCTTTGTAGGAATCACCGAAACCCTCTAGAATTTTCTTAGAAATCTTGTAATATCTGGACCTGAAAAAGTTAGCTTGAAATAATTAAATATTAACAAAATAATAAATCAAAATAATTTAATTCTTAATTTTTTGTTAATTTTTGGAGAAATATGGATTTAGGATGAAATTGAAATTAATTTTGGAAAAACATTATGAAACTGTGAATAAAGGGGGGTGTATTTGAAAAAGAAATTTAAAACAAGGGATCAAATAACAAAAAAGAGAAATACGAGCCACGTAGGACAGCCACGTCAACAGCAATGAAGAATCAGAACGCGTCGTGTAGGGGACACACTGACACGATTCCATGTAAGAGCCATGCTGGCGATCCACGTGCATGGACGATCCAACAGCGCAGATCACATCCTACACGCACAGACGGCCTAGATCCATTTTTTTCTTCATCGGACGGCTGGATTTGATCACGATAGATGACCCAAATTTGCACACGGATCTACCTAAATAGGCTTCGAATCGAACGTCCCTCCTCGCTCTATGTCGACGAATGGACGACCAGGATTAAGGGAATAGAGGTATTTAAGTCTCTCAAAACCGTAGCTTACACCCTTGACCAGAGAAGTAGAAGAAGAAGGGCGGTCAGAGGGAAGCTTAGCCGCTAGAGGGACACTATCGCCGTTGCACTAAAGCCACCACTGACGCTGAAAAAGATATAATTTTTCTCCTTCCGCTTAGAATTGAATTTCGAACCTCCCCACACCCATATCGAAGCGAAAAAAGGCATTGGGTGAGCCAGAAAATGCGAGTGGAGCTCAGAGAGCCGTTGTGGCCATAAACCGAAAATCTCTCCGATGACCCTTTTTTCGTTTTTCGTTTTCCTTGATTTTTTAACCATCGTATTTTTCATTTCTTTCTGGTGCAGGTTAGCCGAAGAAAAATTCTGACCGCAAAGGAAGAACGGCGAAGCCATCGCACTGGGAGACCCCTCCACCAGTACGGTCTCGGTTTTCTCATTTTTCAGCTGACAAAGGCTTCCCAACCTTGCTTTTTGCAAGTTTCCATGCAAAAATACAAAACCGACCTAAATCAGCTGAAAACTGCCAAGCTGAGATGAACCACTGGCACAGGCGGTAGGGCCAGCGCCAGAGCATGGTGTCGCCGCCATGCTGGAACCCTAAACTGGCCGAAAAAGTTCAAAAACACTTATTTTTGTCTTTTGGGATATTTTTAGATATGTGACGCGTATTTTTAATTTCTGCAAGAAAATCTCAAGAAACTTAGGAACCGCCAAGAGGCATGGTGAAAAAAACAATGTTTCGAACACTGGGGTAAGAATTCATCACCCTTTTTTTCGCTATGATAATTAAAGTTTAGTAATTAATAATAGTGTATTTTGTAAAAATTAGAAAATTCTAAAATTAATTATAGGTCATTAGTGGAGCCAGTAACTGGTCAGTACGAAATTATCTATTTTTTCTATACTGTTTATCTATTGCTAAGATATATTTGTTGGCTTGCTGCGTGCACTTTTATTTATAAATTTATTTTTCTCTCATTATTGATTGCTTAATTATTTCTCTCATTTGTTGATTGATTGAAATAAATGTCCTAATCACGTTTTCTTGATTTACATATTGTTTATTTGCATGACTTACTGCTAATTGGTAAAAATTAAATGTTGGTATGTGATTGGTGATTGGTTGAAGGTGTGGAACATATGAAAGGTTTATTGCGTACCCCAGAGAATGGTGTATGGACTCGGTGCATAGGAAAAATTCTAACGTGGACATTATCTCAGTCAAACAGGACTGATAAGTCCCATACCGGAAAGAGTTGGGATGTATAGTTCACCCTCATACCGGACGGGGTATTAAGACGGTGATATGTTTGACGCCCATTATTGGACGGAATATAAGAACGACCAGTTAATCGATGAATTGAATATTGGGTCCAATCATAGGAGGATCCCTATGGACCCCCAAAGGTACTGATAAGCAGGTAAGAATGTAAGTTTGTTATTATTGCTCATTTGAATATATAATCAAAATATTA
>NW_019014648.1:1646127-1662373 GCF_000150535.2 Carica papaya | reverse complement strand
ATAAAAAGATTGTATTTAATCCTCCCAACGAGGAGCCATTTACAAGTTAATAAAATTATTCGGTACTGATTCTCCCTAATGACAAATTCTTTTCTTCTTAATTCCCAGTGCGTTGATATTGTATTTTCCCTAACTAGGTAAACCCAAGAAGGAAGTTTGTATCCAAGAGATTCCAGTAGTCCGAGACTTTCCAGACGTATTTCCGGATGAACTGCCCGGTCTACCAGGGGACAGAGAGGTCGAGTTCACCATAGACTTACAGCCAGGAACCCAACCCATCTCGGTAGCTCCTTACCGAATGAGCCGCATCGAAATGGAAGAGCTAAGGAAACAAATCACTGAGCTACAAAACAGTGGCTTCATTAGACACAGCATTTCCCCATGGGGTGCCGGGGTTACTTTTACAAAGAAAGGAGATGGAACGTTGAGACTGTGTATTGATTATAGAAGGATAAACAAGGTAACAATTAAAAACAAGTACCCTCTCCCCCGGATTGATGACCTTTTCGATCAGTTGCAGGGTGCACAGGTCTTTTCTAAAATAGATCTACGATCAGGTTACCATCAGGTGAAAGTGAGAGCTGAAGACATCCCCAAGACGGCATTCCGAACCAGGTACGGACACTATGAGTTCCTGGTTATGCCGTTTGGGCTAACCAACGCCCCGGCCATCTTTATGGATCTAATGAACAGAATCTTCAGAGAGTTTTTGGATAAATTTGTCATCGTGTTCATCGATGATATCTTAGTCTACTCAAAAAGTAGAGAAGAACATGCTCATCATCTTGCCCAAGTCCTCCAGGTACTCAGGGGAAAGAAGTTGTATGCAAAGTTGAGCAAGTGTAGATTTTGGCTCGAGCAAATCGCCTTCCTAGGACATGTTATATCGAAGGAAGGGGTGTCGATGAACCCCGAAAAGGTTGAAGCGGTACTTGGTTGGGAAAGGCTGACAACAGTTAAGGAAATTCGCAGTTTCCTAGGGATGGCGGGTTATTACCGCCGGTTTGTCGAAGGGTTCTCCAGTCTAGCGGCCCCTCTAACCCGACTCACAAAGAAGAATGCAAAGTTTGATTGGAATGAGAACTGCGAAAGGAGTTTTTCCGAATTAAAGAAGCGACTGACTACTGCACCCGTGCTGGCTCTACCGAGTGGATCAGGAGGGTATACAGTCTATAGTGATGCCTCCTATCTGGGCCTGGGTTGTGTCCTGATGCAGCATGGAAAGGTTATAGCATATGGGTCTAGACAGCTAAAGAATCATGAGAAGAACTATCCTACCCATGACTTGGAGCTTGCCGCAATCATACACGCCTTGAAAATCTGGCGCCATTATTTGTATGGAGAGACCTTTCAGATCTACACCGATCATAAGAGTTTGAAGCACATCTTCACTCAGAAGGATCTCAACATGCGTCAGAGAAGGTGGATGGAACTCCTCAAGGACTATGATTGTGACATCCTATACCATCCAGGTAAGGGCAACGTAGTAGCCGATGCCCTCAGTAGGAAGAGTGCAGGCACCCTAGCCCATCTGATGGTTTCAGAATGCAGGTCCATTGGGGCTACGCAGCAGGTTCGACTGCAAGATCTGAAGAGGGCCACATGTTTGAGCCACCTAGCAGTCCAACCCGAGTTAATCCAAAGAATAAAGGAAGCCCAGTCAATCGACCCCGCCCTAGTAAACCGCAAGAAGGATGCAGAACAGGGAGTGAACTCAGAATTTCAGATCTCTGCCGACGGATTGATTCGTTTCAAGGACAGAATGTGTGTCCCAGACGACAATGAATTAAAAAGAGACATCATGACAGAGTCCCATAGTTCAAGGTTCGCCATGCATCCAGGAAGTACAAAAATGTACCAAACTATGCGACCCCGATTCTGGTGGAATGGGATGAAGAGAGATATAGCCGACTTCGTATCTAAGTGCTTGGTATGTCAGCAGGTCAAAGCAGAACATCAACGCCCAGGGGGGTTGCTTCAGCCTTTACCGATTCCAGAATGGAAGTGGGAACACATCACCATGGACTTCGTATCGGGACTACCCAAGGCACGATCGGGACACGATGCCATATGGGTAATTGTTGACCGACTCACTAAGTCTTCCCACTTCCTGCCCATCAGAATGACTGATTCGTTGGACAAGTTGGCAAGAATGTATGTCTGGGAAATAGTCAGACTGCATGGGGTCCCAGTAACAGTGGTGTCCGACAGGGATCCCAGATTCACTTCTCGGTTCTAAAATAGTTTCCAGCAAGCTATGGGAACAAAGCTGTCCCTTAGTACTGCCTTCCACCCCCAAACCGATGGACAATCAGAGACGACAATCCGTACGCTGGAGGATATGCTCCGAGCTTGTGTCCTTGACTCCGGAGGCCATTGGGACGACCATCTACCCCTGATAGAGTTTGCCTACAACAACAGTTACCAAGCAAGCATCGGCATGGCCCCATACGAGGCGCTATACGGGCGTCCGTGCAGGTCACCGATTTGTTGGGAGGAAGTGGGCGATAGAAGATTGTTTGGCCCGGATTTGGTGGAAGAAACCACGTCCAAGATAGTTAAGATCAAGAAGAACATCCAGACAGCTCAGAGTAGGCAGAAGAGCTATGCTGATACCCGAAGGAGGGACCTGGCCTTTGAGAAAGGTGACCGGGTGTTTCTTAAGGTCACCCCCTTCAAGGGAATTAGTAGGTTCGGCAGAAGGGAAAAATTAAACCCCAGATACATTGGACCCTTTGAAATCTTAGACAAGATTGGTACCACTGCCTACAGACTTGCACTGCCCCCTGAGCTCTCCCGGGTTCACAATGTGTTTCATGTATCTATGCTGCGCAAGTACAATCCGGACCCTTCTCATGTCGTGGCTCATGAACCGCTCTCACTCCGAGAGGACTTGTCTTATGAAGAAGTACCGGTCAGTATCACGGACCGAGAAAGCAGAATACTCCGTAACCGGGAAATATCATTTGTAAAAGTCTTGTGGCAGAACCACACGCCTAGGGAGGCGACTTGGGAGCTGGAATCAGAATTTAGGGCCCAATATCCTCATTTGTTTGATCAAGAGTAATGAGGCAAATTTGGGGACCAAATTTCTTTATGGGGGGGAGAGTTGTAGCACCCGGAAAGGAGGAAAAAAAAAAAAAAAAGGGGGGGCCACGTCAGCAGCCACGTCAGCAGGCCCGGTCAGCAGTCCCGGCCAACCGGGGCCTGCCACGTGGCAAGACCGCGTCACTCCGAAAGGAGCCACGTTAGCGATCCGCGTGGGTGCGATCCGACGGCCCAGATCAATCGCACGATCGGACGGCCCAGATTCAATCGCACGGACGGCCCAGATTCAATCAAAAATGAACGGCCCAGATTAAAACGAAATGAACGGCTGTGATCAAAAGGCAAGGGGTTATAAATAGAACCCCCACACCAGACCACAAACCCTAGCCGCCCGCCGCTCGCCGGAGAAGACGAACCAGAGGCCGACCGCCGCCACCCGCCGCCGCACCGGGGAAATTTCCGACCGCCGATCGAGGTAAATTTCATACCCCCGACTCGTTTTTCTCCGCTGATTCCTCCTATGGCCAAATTGAGGCCGAAATCCCGGCCAAACGGCCGGAATACGCGGCCGAAACCCAGCGGCGCCGCCGCGCCCCTCTCGGTTTTTGCCTCCGACGAGGTCCTTCCCGGCCTCCATTCGATGCAATTTTTATATCACCGTGATCACCATTCTTTTCTCTACAGGTTGACCGAAGCCGAATCACCAAAACACAAACCTCGCCGGAGAGCCGCCGTACCCGAGAGCGCCGCCGCCGGTAAGCTCCGCTTTTCCGTGATTTTTGGCCCCCCCGGGGGCCCTAGGGTTGTTTTCTGACAAGGACCAATGCGAGTGTGGCCGAATTCGGCCGAAAACAGCCAACCCGAGGCGACTCGCCGCCGCCAGCGGCGGCGCCGTCGCCGGAGCACGGCGGAGCCGCCGTGCCGGAGTTGCGATTTGGTCCGAAAGGGGCTCTGGGCCTAATTTGGATTTTTTTTGGAACACGTGCAGGTACTGTTAGTGTGTTTCAGTTCCCCGGGAAAAATTCAGGGAAAATTAGGGACGGCCTGCAGGCGCACTGTGAATCGTATTCGGATCCCGAAAACAAGTAAGGACCCCTCACCCTATTTCCTATCACGGTATTAAAGTTCAAAATGATAAAACGGTATTTCTTGAATTAACGCATGTGTGAAATTGCTTAAGGTTGCTAATGGAACCCGAGTCTAGTGTGATTGATGATTTACTGTTATTTGGCATGTTTTACACTGTTTTACAGCTTTAAATGCATTATGGGGTTTGATGTGTTCATTTTATAGTTTCGAATGCATATATTACTGTTTTATTAATTATGGGTTGAATGACTGAAGAATTGATACTGTATGTTGTCTGTTCGGCATGAATTACGATTTGCTTGTTTAAATGTGAATTGATGATGCTTATTGAGGAAAAAGGGAAATGAAACATTGTATAGACTGATAATTGTATGATGGGGTCAGCCTGACTAGATATCCTGGGAGATGGTGGACGGACCGGGTCCGTAGGGAACCCTACCGGGATTGTGGTCTCACATGCCGGACGGGGTATGGAGATCTTATGGTTTTGGCGCCCATACCGGACGGGGTATGGGGACGGCCCGTTTCACCCTCATACCGGACGGGGTATTGAGGTTTATGGTTTTGGCGCCCATACCGGACGGGGTATGGGACGGCCCGTTTCACCCTCATACCGGACGGGGTATTGAGGTTTATGGTTTTGGCGCCCATACCGGACGGGGTATGGGGACGGTCCTGGAAACTGATTATGAATGTTAAAGGTTAACGGGTAGCGGAACCCCTATGGACCCCCACGGATACTAGTAGGCTGGTAAATGAGAAAAAGATATGTTGTACAATGATTGAATTACAAGAGGCGTGATAAGTGTTATGTTTTACAGCTTAGATTATTCAATGATTATGATGATGTTATTGTTTTTCTCATATTGTTTTCATAAATTCCACCAAGGTAAGTGGATGGTAAAGGTTTTCATGTTAATAAACGAGTTTGTTGTAAATTATGCTCCATTGGTCTTTTTGTGTTTTTCTACCCACCTTTATCTCCGTGACGGTGAGATATCGTGATGTTCTTACTGGGCTAGTGTAGCTCACTCCTTAATTAACCATTTCAGATCAGGAAGACATGGTTCCCGAGCCCGTTCCGCAGGAGGACGACGAAGGGGATGCCTAGAGACTCTGTAGTCATACGCATAGTTTTATTTTCGAGTTTCTTTCTTAGTTAGTTTAATCTTTTATATTTTAAGTATGTTTTTGGGTTTTTTTCTCATGTAAGGGATGTTAACTGAAATTTTGATCTCGCTTCCGCATTCGATATATTTAAATACTCATTTCATTTTAATATTTCCGGGGCCGTTACACTTTCTTTCCCTACCTGATTTATAGTCAAAGAGAGGAGAGCCCTACACGCCTCTTCTCCCTCTTCCTCCCCGACCAGAGGCGAACAGGCCTCTAGTCAAATTTTTTTTTCCTAACCCAAAACGGTGTCGTTTTGGAATTTTTTAAAAAATTACGTCGTTTTGATCTCTTTTTTTCCCCTTAATTTTTGGGTTATTACATTTCGAATTATAAAAATTTACCTTATATGTAATTTCATTTAGAGTTAAAATGATGATACATTTTTTTCTATTGATATGATGAAATCTTGAATAAATTGTTATAATTTCACATAAAATTGTATACAATCTCAATTATTATTATCTCTAAATAGAATCTACATTTATTATAAGATAAAAATATGTAAATTTGCAAATGAAGTATAAAATGATTTTGATTATTTGTTCTAAATATAACCTAACTCAAAATGTTTGAAATTACTAAAATAAGAAATATGCCCTTTTTGATATATCTAATTCTTCATAAATCCAATTCTCATCTTAATTGTTTTTTAATCAAAACTAACTAAACAAAACTTATACTAAATTAATTTAAATCAGAAACCTTATTGTATGGTTTAGAAAGTTGCACTTCATAAATTTGACAGTTCAACATATTTATCTTTAAATTTAAATTTTCGTCATATTTATCTTCAAACAAATTAAGAATAAGCTTAGAGAAAGCAAGTAACTATTCACATTATAAATATATTCACAATTATGAAACTCGTTGCTCATGATATCATCCTATAAACATTTTTTTTATTATTTAATAACTACTTGTCCCTTTGGTTCTACTAATGTTTATAATAAAAGAGTTGCTTAAAGAATTTTGAGAATAATTTTTAATAAAAATAATTTAATTTAAAGTAAAAAGAATAGAGTATTTTATAAAATTATTAGTTGTAAAAGAATATTTGATATAAAATATAAATATTAATAAGATAGTAATATAAAAATTAATCATTAAAACTATTTAAATAATATTAATTAATTTTGATAATTAAAATTATGTATTTAATTAAATTATTCCATTTATTTTGTCCAATATAAATATCAACTAATCGTCATTAACTAATAATAAAATTATAGTAAATTACAATATTTAAAGAGAACAATTATAATTAATTTGCTAACGACCAAACAGAGAAATGTCTAATATTCTTGTGTCTCGGTCTTCATGAAATCAAGCAATTGTAGTTGAAAAATGACTTGTGATTAGAGATAATTAGTGAATCAACATTTTGATTTGTTAACTTCTAGCAACAATTGTTTCTATTCTTGATGATGCTCATAATTTTGAAGCTCTTCTTTTGAAAATTTTAAATAATTATTATTATTAAATCAATTTATAAAGACAGCTTTTTCAATACTACTTTTCATATTGAGAAATTGAAGAATAAAAATGTGGCTTAAAGAAATAAACAAAGAAGAAGAATTAGTTTAAAAAGTATAAATAAAGGAGAAAATGTTAAAATGAAATAGATAAGCTAAAAGAGACAACTGAAGAAAAAAAAAAAGCATTTAACAGCCAAAGATTGTTTAAGAAATTCCTACTCATCTTGAGCTTTACAAATAGAATTCTTTACTTCAGAGGAAGAGATAACAATTTTAAGTAATGAATCTCGATTGAATTAAATCTAACTCTTGAAACTTTTAATAAAGATCTTTTTATTTACTCTGAATTTCAAGATCAAGTTGGTTTGTTTGATTACAACTATTTTTCGCCATGTTTGGAATTGAGATTTCTTCTTAGCATTTGTCCATTTCAGTGTTCTAACGTTACCATCAACTTCCATTATTTGTGTTTTGTGCTTAGATTTTCTTCTTTGATCTTTATGACTTGTATATGTACTCACATGGACATATATCTAATTTTAATAAATAAAAAATTACTTTTGGAAAAATAAAAAAATACTACAAGATTTTGTTCTTATTAATTATGATAACTTTGAAATCGAAGTCATTTGGACAAATAACATTCCATGCTGTGATGTGAAATTACAATATTTAGGATCAATTTATGACAAAAATGAATCTTCCCACATTTACTTTTTTCTTTTGCTAGCTTTTCAATTACAAGCAAGGATGCATCACCAATAATCAACACAAGAGCAAGTTCCACCTTTGAAATGATGAAACCTATTTCGATCTCTTACAACTATTTCTCTTCTATATATGGTGGAAAGAAGCTTAGTAATTGCATGACAATCCACACAAACCCGAAGGTTTTTTATAATCCGAATAGGGAGATTCGAATTAGAAACCACAAAAGCAAAGGCAATGGCTAGCCTTTCACTATGATAAGAAAGAGCATCTTCTTTTTCCTCCTCTTCTATGTCAAACAACACTTGTTTGGTTCTTGGCTTGTGACCATATTCTTGCAATCTTGTATTGATCTCCTCAAGCTTTCCATAAATCTCTTTTGTGTATGGATGTGTTCTATCTCCGGTGAAAAACTCATGCATGATACCATTAACCTCAACCAAGCTACTTCCAGGCATTTTATCGACCCCCTGATCTTTCATTAATTTCCTTATTCTCTTCACATCTCCCCACCTGTGAATACTTGCATATATATTAGATAGAAGCACATAATTCCCACTCGTCTCTGGCTCCAATCTTAGCAGATGCTTCAATGCCATTTCACCTATCTCTAAATTGCCATGAACCCTGGCTGCCCCCAACAAAGACCTCCATAACACTGCATTGGGCTGCATTGGCATTTTCCTAATCTCTTCCTCCGCCTCCTTAAGCCGTCCTGCTCGACCCAGCAGATCCACAAGGCAACCATAGTGTTCTTGCTTTGGTTCAATCCGATAATACTCTTTAATGGACTCAAATATCCGGCAGCCATCCTCAAGTAGCCCAACATGCGAGCAAGCACGCATTACTACCACAAATGTAATATCGTCAGGGACAAACCCTTCACTTTTCATCTTCTCGTAAAGATGGAGTGCTTTATAACCATAACCATGCATGCCAAACCCACCAATCATTGCATTGTAACACAACGTGTCCTTTTGGGGCATTTTCTCAAACAATTGGTAAGCAAAATCAATAAACCCACATTTCGAATACATGTCAATTAAACCAGTACCAACAAAACGATTCAACTTGAGATTGCACTTCGTAACATAAGCATGAGCCCAAGCACCCTGGCTAAAAGCACCTAAATTAGCACAAGCGCTGATTACAGCCACAAGGGTTAGTTCGTTAGGCTTAACTGGAGATTTTTGCATCTCTTTAAACAGCCATAAAACCTCTATACACCGGTTAGAATCTGAATCTCCACTGTAAATGGCACCAAGAGAAGAAGCAGTAGAAGTTGGGCAACGTGCATAAGCACCTAATATAGAATTCCAAGTGGGTAAATCAGGTTTACTAATTTGACTGAAGAGGTACCTGGCCACTCCTAGTTTTCCACTATTGGCATAGAAATTGATCAAGGAGGCCTGCACAAAGTGGTCATAAGGGGGTTGAAGGAATTTGAGGACATGGGCATGAAGGGCTCGACCATGGTTGAGCCATGGAGGGAAGCCACATGCTTTGAAAAGAGATGGGTAAGTGAAAACATTGGGTTTAAGAGTGTGGTCTTGGTGGGTTAGAATTTTGTTGTAGACAAAAAGGGCTAGACTTGCGTTGTGGGTTGAGGAGGAAATGAAGGTGTTGTAAAGGAAAACTGTTGGATTGGGAATTTGGTTAAAGATGGAGAGAGCATAGGAGAAAGCTAAGGTGGAGGATAAAAGAAGCAGTCTACTAAGAGGGTACGTGTGAATAACAAGAGCATTTGTAATGGCTTGGGCATGAACTTGCTTGAATGAGTGCACCGTGTTGCATTTTTCCAAAAGTTGTAGTGCTTGATGTTTGAAAATTGGGTTTGAAGACACCATCGCCAAGGGAAAAAAAATTTGATAGGAGGGAATGGAACAAGGCCAAGAAAAGAAATTACAGTGCAACCCCATATGATGCATAAAATACCAAGATGGCCGTGTATGGAACATGCCCAATTCAAAAGGTAAGCCCATCTAGATTATGATATAAGATGGGCCATAGTCCAATTATACAATTCGGCTAATACCCATTTCTTATTTTCTTTTTATTATTCATCATTTAGAAATATGAACTTCTGTTTGGTGTATAGAATTGTACTCTAGTCTTTTTTTTTTTTTTTTTTGTTTATATGCCTTTTATTTACAAAAGTTATACAGATTAATTAATAATTAAGAGAATTGAGAGTGACAATGGTGATGAAGTTAGAAAATTATAAAATAATATTTTTAGTGTTTTCTACACAGCTCTCTTGAATTTCAATTACGATAATTTATCGCTAGAATTGTTCAAAGATACAAGAGTTAAAATATCTTCTCAAATACATATAATTCTAAATAACCAAAATTTTAAGGTAAAAAAAGAAAAAGATAGTTAAAAATAGTGTTGTGGTTATTGAAGTAGAGATTTCCTTGTTTAAATTACATTGGGTGCATACCAATCAGTTAAACCTATGTTTTGTTTTTAGTTTTTCTTTGAGATGCTATTGGTGAGATTATAAGAGGAACCCTTTTTCCTTGTAATAATTCATTTTGTCTCGAAGTTGAACAATTGAGATCCCTCTTTCCAATTATGTGCATATGTATAAGGTGATATATACACATGTGTACGTAACAGATCTTATTAACATTAACGGGTACAAACGAATAATGTCCCAAAACCAGCAGCAATTTTTGTGTTTTTTATTTAAAAAAGAAAAACGAGATAGTGAAATGAAATAGAATTCAAGGAGTAAAGACAAAAGGAGTTTGAAACTAAAATAGTAAAAATATCAAGTGGGTTTGCCCATCAACATGTAGCATGTAAGTATTTTAAGTAAAAATTTTCTTTATTGGTTGAAATAAAGTAGAGGCTTATTATTAATTACGGTTAATTTGTGTGTTACATTTTTCTGATGTAAAATATAATAATAGATTATTTAATGATGTAATTATTGTAATTTTATGAGATAAAATTAATTTTAAATTATTATTCCTTTATTAGAAATACATATTGATATGTAATATTATTGTATATGTTGATAAAAATATATTTTTTTATTAATTCTGTATTTATCGATATTAAAAAAAAAAATTTATTAAAAGAAAAACTAGCAAAAGAAGGAAGAGGATTAAGTGATAATAATTGGAGAATAGTTTGAGTGTTGATTTAATTAAAGAAATAATAGAGAAACCAAACAAACCTGAATGGGTTGGACAATTACATCAATCAAAACAAATCTTTCTGGTCTTTTGTCATTATGCATTGTAGGATGTGGATGCCCATTTTGTCACTTTCCTCCTAAATGTAAATACACACACACATATATATACATACACATATACAATAAAGTTTGAATTAAATTTAATGCATGAATCAGTTTAAAAAAAAAAAAAAACAATTAATGCATGCATCCAACCCCATTTTTTTAAAAGCAAAAACTTGAAGAAATAATGTTTCTATGATTTCATAATTTCAAGTTTTTATATATATATTTTAAAAAAAAAAATTAGCAACTCAAATCATGCATAAAAACAAAAAACAAAAACTCCACTTCATGCATGGATAACAAACATTTCTATCAAATTCAATATAATTTCTTCATAGATATTAAATAATAAATTAAACATTTATCACATGTAAATTATGTGATTTAAATTATAAAAGTAAAAGATTTTATATGAAAAATAAAAAATGATGATTTTAGTTTATTTCACAAGAATAAAAACAAATTCATAGGAAATATTAGAAATGTGGAAATAAGTAAATTGTATAAATGAATATTAAAAATAATAATTTTTTTAATTTATGAAAGAACAAAATTATTATTTAAAAAAATTAATAGACTCAATTGTAATTATGTCTAAACACTCAAAAATTTTATGTAATTCTCCTTAATTTTTTTATAATAAACATCATAAAATAAATAATAAAATCAATTATTTTTATAACAATGAATGACTTCATGTCCTGACGTATCAAATATTTTATAAAGTGAATGATTACATAGAAAAAAAAAGACAAAGTACAAAATATATGAGAATAAAAAAAGAGAACACAATTAGAATATGGTACTAATCAAGACCTTATTTAAGTATCAGTAAATTAATTACGATTTACATATTTCATAAAGAAAAATAAAAATAAGTAAAATAATAAATCATTGAACAAACAAACATAAATAAATAAATAAGAATAGATCATAATTTTAAGGAAGTCTAGAGAACTAATATGAATATGGTGAATTTTCCAGCACCCCTCCAATATGTAAGTCCTCTATTTTTATGGCACCTTTCAAGAGAAAAGGATAGATGAAATAAAAAATAGGATTGAAGGGAGAGGGGAAGATAACAATTGAAGTAAACAAATAGTAAGGGTGAGATCAACTCCAAAGATAAGGTGCGGTTACGAAGTAGCTTATTTACATTTATTATCTTAGTTTTCACAATTATAATAATAAATATAAAAATAAATATTTTCTATCGTGAAAGACCAACATTATAATTTTTTACGCACCGAGAGTCTCTCTTTAGGAAAATAAAGGATGGAGTATTAATTTTTTTAAAAAATGAAGATCATAATACCCTCTTGAAATAGACAAAAAAAAAGTGGTAATAAAAAAATATGTTGTAAAATATAAAAATAAAATGAATAAATTATTATGAAACAAAATATATCAAATATAATAAATGAAATTAAAGAAAGTAAGAAGTAAGAATGTTTAAAAATTATTTACATAGTTTTCTTCGAAATCATATTTCAGTTGAATGTCAACTCTTATAATAAGGAGTTCAGTGTCATGAATCATTTCAAGTCTCTATTCTAATTCAAGGTCCTCTTGGAAGGTTTTGATGATGTAATGGCCATTTTTAAATTTTTCACATATGAGCTAGTTATGCGATATTTTAGAATATTGATATGAGTACAAACTTTAAATGATTTATAATCCTACAAGTTTTTTTGTAGTAAATGAATGATTTAATTTTTTAAAAAAATTTAAAATTTTAATCTTGTAGGCGACTTGTCGAGTATCATCTTTACAAGTCACAAACTAGATATAGTTTAGGAAGCGTGCTAGATAATCTGGTTTACATGATCCAAAAATTAATTTTCTATACGGTCAATATTAGTAAGTCAACTCTTGTCTTGCTTTAAAATAAATTTATTTGGCGTGTGATTATGTTTAATTTATAAAATGTTCTATATTTAAGAAAATTACGTAAATAATGAACAAAGAGAAGATGATATAATATCGATGAATGCATAATAATTGTAAGAAGGAAAAAGAAACAACAAACAGCATAATTCAAAAGATTGACGAGATTAAAAAGAAAAAATAAATAAATAAATAAATAAAAGAAGCTTCAAAAATAAATATAAAACTCTATAATTGAGAATTTCATGAATATAGATAAATTTATATCAAAATCAAATTTAAGATTAATCAGACAAAGAAATGTTGTTTAGTAATGACATAAAATGAACACTTTTTCAGTATGAGAGTTCAATCATTTTCATCATCAAACAAGAAAAAAAAAAGAATAACAAAAGGGGTTGAAAACCCTAATTACCATAAAAAGTATTTCTTAGTCTTTTTTTTTTTTTTTTTTTGGTTTCCTCTTCAATAATCTCACATTATCTCTTATAAATATTACTTTTTTGGTCTCTTCTTTATGGGAAAAAGATAAATTAATGATGAAACTCAACTTAAAAGAGAATGACTACTTTATTTTACTTTCTTTTATTTTTTCCTTTTTTCGGTACTTAGACCTAAAGTCTATAACAAGCAAGATTGAAAGCCATTACCCATTCAATGGTAGACTAGAAAAGTCCAAAAAAATTTAAGTGAGATCTCAAAAAAAAAATATTCACTTTAAAATTAAAAGTTATGTGTCAATCAGAGATCTTTAAAATGAAACCATACATATCACGAGTCATACTACAACTTGGTGAAGATAGTAGTTGAGAGTAAAAATAAGAGAATAAATAAGAAATGGATATTTTAATGTTACACGATATGATAATTATATCAAAGAATAGAAAAGTTAACGAGACAAAATCACATAATATTTAATTTTAAAAATAAAAATGAAAAACATGAATATGTTTTTATAAATGATGATTAGGGTAAAAACCTTAAGAAATTCATATGTTCTAATTGAAAATAATAATAATAATAAAAGAAAAAGAAAGTGAAAAGTAAAGACAAATTATTAATGTAAACCAGGAACCAAAAAGATAATGTCGGGGGCACGAATTTATATATAATAAATCCCCCCACCCCCAACCCAGTCAAAAAAAAGAGAGAGACCAAAACGATAATGTTTGGTCTTTTAACACATCACTTTTGTCATAATTTTTTTTTTTCATTAAATTTAAAAAAGTAAAAGTGTAAGTAGCTTTTTGACGAAAATGATGTTACAAATTTTCACGGTATACCACCTATGACTGTGGAAACACTCGAAACGTTTCTTTTTTTAAACCAAGAGAGAAGAAACGTTTTCTTTAACATTACTGAATATTCATGACGTTTCACTTTCGATGTAGATGTTTATGGAGGAAAAACCAAAGATGATTTATTGAGGAGGAAATTCAAGTACCAATTAAGCCCATCTTACTGTACGGACTACTACGATTTACATGGGCCCCACTCAAATATATATATATATTACTTATATTTATATAGCCGGACTTTCCCATGTTTTCCGCCGGGACCCACTCGAAAAACAACTAAATGACAAATTCTTTTTTTTTTTTTTTTTTTTTTTTTTCCTTCTCTCTCAAATGTTTTTCTTTCGGGGTGTTGAAGGTATCAAAATTTGGGGAACAGAAAACTCTTGATGGTTTGCAGAGAAAAAAAAAGCAAATGGAGGAGATGATAAAAGTACTTGTTTTGGTTTTTGGGTTTCTCAATTTTTTATTTTTTATTTTTTTGCTTTTTGATCATGCACGTAATTTGTCTATTAAAACTAAAATTACTGATTTTATGTAAAATAATTTAAAATTTTGCTAAATTATCAATAAAAACAACGATTCAATTTCTAAACCTCATTTTGAAAAATAAAATAAGTTAGAGATGGATTAAAGGCCCACCGAACTAATAAGATTCTTTGCAATTATGAGAGAGAGAGAGATACATATATATATATATATATATTTATTTATTTAACGTAGCATTGGGGTTGCCTTTTTTTTTGCATAAAAAGACGTATGTATGTAATAATAGTATTTGAGAGGGGAGTTTTATATATATATATATATATATAAAAAAAGAAATTTACAATTACTTTCTGGGATGGGTCCAACAACTGCATTTTAAGCCAATTATTATAAGCTTTTTGAAGCTATTTTCAGATTTCAAGTGGTATGGGCTGGGCCCAACACCAGCTTGGCGAATCTCCCCATCTTGGCCCATCTCTATCAGGAAACTAATTAAATACTAAAAAGAAATTTTAAGTATTTTAATTGAGTAGATTAAAAATAATAATACTATATAAAGTTAACTGTACAGGTGTTAAATATTCACTTTACAAGAGTACTAAAGAAAAATAAAATATTGGAGATTAATGTTAATGAATAGTTTTGTCTTTATGCCTGAATTTTTCTTTTTTGCAAAGTACACAAAAGTTAACTTGGTGGGACTCATCACTAATCACATTCCTACTTTTCCCCCTTCACTTAACAACAATTAAAAGTCATCCCATTTTATTTCCCTAAAGTATTTCCTTTTAATAATTTAAATTTTAAGTCTTAACGTCGGAAAAAATATATATATATAAATCATATTTTTATGTATCGTCAAGTTTTGATTACGCTTAATATTATAATTATTCGAGTAAAAAAGTAAACAATAAGAATAGATTTTGTCATTCATGTTTGCACCTACCTTAAGCTCTCTTGCTAGTTTTTTGGCGTGCCCATTATTCCCAACAGTAATAATAATAAGATTATGCACAATTAGTTTATTGATTATTCGGGTACTTACTCTGACAATTACTCGCGTAAACAGTGGAATGAGTAATGATAAAATAGTTTAGATATTAAAGATCTCTCTTATCCATGTATAAATCAAACAAAATTGTAACTCTACATGACTTGTTTGGAGTCAATTCTATGTTTCACGATGAAGAGAGTTAATTAATTAATTAATGATAATTAAATATTAATTAATCATTTAGCCATGCTATGTTAATTTGACCCATCTTGTTCCCAACATTCCCCAAGAATAAATCTATCAATTAAATTAAACAAACATTCATATGACCTTACAATAATAATAAATGAAACCTTGTAGGTAGGATAGAGAGGAATTATTAAAATGTCTAGCTAAGTTGCTCTCTTATGGTTCCTACATTCATTATTCTTTCTTCTTTTATTTGGCTAGGGAACAATGTACTCAAATATTGCTGCTTTTTACCCAGAGAAAATTCAAAAAAAAAAAAAAAAAAAGAAAAAAACCCATTAAATCAAAAGGACATATATATGCACACACACACACACATGTGCATATATATATATATATTAACTTTCTTTTACTTCTTAAGAATATCCAAAAAAAAAAAAAAGAAAACAACTACTCTATTATAGGGTCAATTTTTTATTCAATTAAAACTAGTTATAACTCTATTAATAAGTGTGACAACAATTAAAGTATAAATTTCTTCCATGCCAACTAACTACAAATTGTAGTGAGCTTAAGAATGTTTTGGGTAATTGGGAGGTATATGTATATACTACTGGTTATATAAGTAGGGAATGGGCTTCAC
>NW_019014648.1:1615719-1637214 GCF_000150535.2 Carica papaya | reverse complement strand
ATTGGACCGTTACAGGGTTCATTGGGTAGGTTTGGGTGCAGACAATTTAAAAAGAAAAGTTCATGGGGAAGTGAGAGGGAGCACAAATGGAGAAGTCTGCAGAAGAGAGGACTGCAAGTTCGAATTATTCTTCTTCTGTGTATGATTGCCTTTTATTTTTCTCTTAATTAAACAAAAATAAAAATGGGTTCTCAGTAATTCTTTTGGACTATCTGTAAATCTATTCCCCACCACTCCCACCCATTACTTCAACTTTCTCTCTCTAAATATATATATATGCGCATCTCTTTCTCCCTTTCTCTCTCTAATTTTTCAAGCGCCATACGTTTATGACTAGGCTAGCTTTTTCACAAGACGGGATTTTTTCTTTCTTCTTTTTTTTAAGCATTGAGTGTAATGGAGAGTCATGGTACGTCCCCGAGGTTGCGCAATCCAGTCCACAACTGAAACGGTAGAGAGAGAAGCCATTTTTTTTAAAGCAAGAAGGGGACTCACTCAAAGCGTCTTACACGTGATAAAGAAAACACCAAAAGCATTTGCATGCGTGTATAAAGATTCATCATCATCATCATCTCTCTTTCACTCTCTTCTTCCTCTCTCTCGCTCTCCTCTTTCTCTGTTTCCTCATCACCATCATCATCTCTCTTTCGCTCTCTTCTTCCTCACTTTCTTTCTCCTCCTCCTCCTATGTTGAGGGATAAATCTGAACCCTCCACAAAAACCCATCTCCTTTTATTATTCCCCCTTTTACCTTCTCTTTTTTAATTACTTCACTTTCCCTGTCTCCTCCACCTCCTCTTTTTAATACCTCTTTCCCCTGTAAAGTAAAGCTCTTGACAGTTTCAAGCAAGGTAACTCAAGTGAGAGTCTATGGCGGGTTAGTTTCGTTGGTTGGTGAGTTTCAACTTCGTGGGCTTATTTTTGATCTAGTTTGTATCAATGAGCCATTTTTCTTACACCAATAAATATTTATTGTGGGGGATTCTTTTAGACAGTGATTTCACTACGCTTTTCAATGGTCAATGTTTATTCCTTCTCTTTGGATATATTTTCATGTCTCTTGTTTTTTCTAGATGGTCTTATTCTGTTTCAATACCAGTCCTATGGTTTGAAAATCTTGTCTGCAAAATAGATTTTTTAATGTTTCTGCTATATTTCTATCTGCCTTTGGCGCTGGGGCTTATTCAGTATCATCTTCTAATTCATATTTTCTAATAAATGGTAGGGACAAGACCTAAGGATGCGGTCTTGTCTTCTGGATATAACCATTTATCTTTTATGCTTATATTTTATTAAGCTCCTGGCTTTGATTTGTACCATTGGCTTCCAAATACAAGAGTATGAAGATGGTCTGGGTTTTTGGTAATGGTCAGTTTTGTCCTTGTATTTATCATTTCTTTGAGTTGCTTGGGATTTCGTGTTTCGATTCTTTTCTTTGCTTGTATCTTTGAGGTTTGGAGCAAAGATTCAGGAGAATATTTAAAATATAAATTTAAAAAATACATATTTTATAGGTTTTTTTTTTCTTCTTGCGTATCCTTATACTTGCCTTCACTTCATTGAATGCCTGTGGCAGTATCTCTAGTCAGATGAACTGTAACTTGTGTTGGTTGGTTTCTTATTTTCATTCGGGGTTTATCAGCAGAAACAGAGGTGATTCTAAAATTCTTACCTTTGGAAGGAATAGTAATGCTTTTTAACCTGAAAAGTAAAGGTTTTTTTTTTACCCGTTTACTCTTTTACTATTGCGTTCAAAGAGAAAAAAAAACTTTGATGCATTCTTTTATTGATCATCATCATGTTTTCTGTTTATTAATGGTTTTGGGATTCTGAGTACTATTTTACTGACATCTGGTTTTTTCAATCACCAGGACGAAATAGTCCTTAATCCATGGTTTGGACCGATTTAGTCGAGTCTAAAAAGCAGAGAAACAGAAGCCCGTGTTTTTGTATGCGCCATTTGGTGAAAACTCGCTTTCTTTTTGAATAAGTAGAGAAAGAAAACCAATCATGCCTATAAGGCAAATGAAAGACGGCTCAGAGCAGCACTTTGTAATCAAAACCCACCTCCAAAACTCCATGAATCCCACACAAAAACATCCCAAAGCTACCCAAAATGGTAAAGGACCACCACCCCAAGAACAATCCCACAATAACAAACCCCATAACCAAGCATCACCTCCAACGAGAAATAGAGGAAGGAGGAGAGGCAGAGGTGGCAGGAAATCTGATCAAGGAGATGTCTGTATGAGACCGAGTTCCAGGCCTTGCACAGTTGCACTTAAGTCCGTCAACCCGGCTGGTGATCTTGTACCAAGCAACCAAATTAAGTCTATTGAAAATGTTGAGAGTGTGTGTCAAATGGAAACGGGTTTTCCTACTTCAAGCAAGTCTTTGAGTTTCGCACGTAGGCCTGGTTATGGACAAATTGGGACAAAGTGCATTGTCAAGGCTAACCATTTCTTTGCTGAGTTAAATGAGAAAGATTTGAACCAGTATGATGTAAGTTCCACTTGTTTTGATTTATTTTCCATTTAAACTTGATTATTATTTTTAAATACGTTATGGCTATTGGGGCCCTTCAACATGTTCATGCGGTCAACCACTTGTATTCTTATGTTTTTGCTGTTACATTGACAATAGAACTGAATGGATTTGCCCATAACGTTGTCCTTTTCTTCATGTGGGGTATTTATGCGTGTTTATTTGTGGAATCTAATCTTTCATTTTTTCCTTATTGTTTTTTGCAGGTCACAATAACTCCGGAGGTGCCATCAAGAACTGTGAACAGAGCAATTATAGCAGAGCTTGTCAGATTATATAAAGAATCGGACCTAGGAATGAGACTACCTGCTTATGATGGCCGAAAGAGCTTGTATACAGCTGGCGAACTTCCCTTTGCTTGGAAAGAGTTTACCATTAAGCTTATAGATGAAGAGGATGGAATCAATGGCCCCAAGTAAGTAATCTATTCTGTTTTAGTGGCAACTAGTATTAAGTTTCCAGTTGGTTTTTTCAATGGTTGTTGATGAGTCTTTACTTGGTTTGATTTATCCGTAATTTTATCTTAACTAGTAGAAATTTCAATTTAACTAGTCTATCAATAAATATTCCAGAAGGGAAAGAGAATACAAAGTGGTCATTAAATTTGTAGCTCGAGCCAACATGTATCAATTAGGACAGTTTCTAGCGGGTAAGCGAGCAGATGCACCACAAGAAGCTTTGCAAATTCTTGACATTGTGCTGAGGGAGCTCTCAAACAAGAGGTATGTTGTCTACTTTATCAAGCTATATTCTAACCCATTAATGAAATTATGTTAATATTGTCACCTTAACTTTTCTTGTGAAGATATTGCCCTATTGGAAGGTCATTCTTCTCTCCTGATATTAGAAACCCGCAACGCCTTGGTGAGGGTTTGGAGTCATGGTGTGGCTTTTATCAGAGTATTAGGCCTACACAGATGGGCTTGTCCTTAAATATTGGTAGACAATTACATAAAAAAGTTTAATGATTTCAATCCAATAAATATTGGTAGTTCTAAGATCATTTAACTAAGTTTCCCTTTATTTTGTTTTATTTTCTTACAGATATGGCTTCAGCTGCATTTATTGAGGCTCTCCCTGTGGTAGAGTTTGTAGCCCAGCTTTTGGGAAAGGATGTTTTATCAAGGCCATTATCTGATTCTGATCGTGTGAAGGTGGTTTTCTTTATATTGTTGTCATACATTTCATCATTGTTTAGTGTTTAATTTATTTAAGAACTTTTACTGAAGTGGTAAACAGATTAAGAAGGCTCTTAGGGGAGTAAAAGTGGAGGTTACACACCGAGGAAACGTGAGAAGGAAGTACCGTGTTGCAGGATTGACATCCCAGCCAACAAGAGAACTAGTGTGCGTTGAAATTCTCTACTGTTTTGTTTTACTATATGTTTTTGTTAGAAGGTCTTTTATTTTAGGTTATTTGGTATATCAGTACAAGTGCAAAAAGCTGTATTTTCATTCAGGAAGGATTCTGGAATCTTGAAATGTAAAAGCGATTGACTGATTGGGAATGCTTTCCATTTTAGGTTTCCCGTTGATGACAACTCTACCATGAAGTCAGTTGTTGAGTACTTCCAAGAAATGTATGGCTTCACCATTCAACATACACATCTGCCTTGTCTTCAAGTAGGAAATCAAAAGAAGGCAAACTATTTGCCTATGGAGGTAAGAGGAGTTCATGTAAATTGGTTTCATCTGAGATTTTTTCCTGTTGTATAATCTTGTAGATAATTGCATGCAATGTCAGGCCTGCAAAATTGTTGAGGGACAGAGATATACAAAAAGGTTGAATGAGAAGCAAATTACTTCCCTTTTGAGAGTTACTTGCCAGAGACCTAGGGATCGGGAACATGATATTTTGCAGGTAATAACTGATATTTTCTTCTTATCATGTAGAAAGATAGAGAATCCTTGAACCTGGTTGATTAAATCTTTCTTAGTTGAGAGATTATTTGTTTTCTATTACTTGTTATATTAACTTCCAAAATATGTTATTTAGAACTTGTTGCATTCAATAAGCTATTGTTGTGGCTTCATAATTTAGGTTATGAAACCACCAGCAAATTTAGTATCACGATCTAGGAGCTTACAAAATTACTGGAAGGTTTGGCTACTATACATATATATGTTAAGAATAGTCTCATTGGAATGCTAGTGCAACTGAGAAGAGAATGGAGATCCTGCATGCTATAGCTGCATATAAGAATGTGAAGTAGTTTTTAGTTTCCTTAGTGATTTAGTTATTGGCATTTTTTTTTGAAACCTGGAAATAATTTGTCATTTTCTTTTGGGATGCAAGCAGACAGTTCAACATAATGCTTATGATCAAGATCCTTATGCAAAGGAATTTGGAATCAAGATCAGTGAAAAACTAGCTTCTGTTGAGGCTCGCATTCTTCCTGCTCCTTGGGTAAAATTCAGGACATTTTTAGTTCCTATTGGCCATGGAACAAGGAGCATCAATCATTACTTACAGTCATGCTCTTTTCTGCAGCTTAAATATCATGAAACTGGAAAGGAAAAGGATTGCCTGCCCCAAGTTGGCCAGTGGAATATGATGAACAAGGTATGGTCCTTCATTGCAGGGATTGCTTCACTTTAATAATAAATAAATGATCACTTATTTCCATGTCTCTTGTACTAGCCTTTTTGAGTTTTTTGTTTGCATCCGAGAGGCAAACCTTCACAAGGATCAGTAGCAGAGTAAGATATTAAATAAGAGAGATGGAAAAGAACAAAAACGACATGATATATATTTTTCTGAAATCCCTAAGAAACTATTCAGTTTTTAGATTGGAGAAAGAACATTCGTTATATTTTCTCCTGTCAGTCAAACTACCCAAATGCCTCCGCAACTTTCTGCTTACTTAAGTTTAATTTCTCACCTTTTGATAACCATCCTATCATCCAACAATCAGTTTTGTTTCTGCTATTACTGCTGATCTTTTGCTGCTTTTATATTGCAGAAAATGATTAATGGGATGACTGTAACGCGATGGGCCTGTATTAACTTTTCACGTAGTGTACAAGAGAGTGTTGCTCGTGGGTTCTGCCATGAACTTGCGCAGATGTGCCAAGTGTCTGGCATGGTAATTTTCTGTCCCCTGTCTCTACATATTCAAGAGCATGCTTCTCTGGGGTTATTGGTTTAATATTTCTATTTGTTCTCTTTGCAGGAATTCAATCCAGAGCCTGTCATTCCAATCTATAGTGCCAGGCCAGAGCAAGTGGAGAAAGCTTTGAAGCATGTATACCATGCATCCATGAACAAAACTAAAGGAAAAGAATTAGAGCTTCTATTAGCTATCTTACCTGACAATAATGGGTCCCTGTATGGTATGCTATGCAATAATGGTTGTATTATGATATGGAAAATTTGATTTTTGCATGGTTTAGTTAATCAGAAGTACAATTGGTGATACGTTTTTCTTTTGCAGGTGATCTTAAGCGAATCTGTGAAACTGATCTAGGTTTAATATCACAATGCTGTCTCACAAAACATGTCTTCAAGATCAGCAAGCAATACCTGGCTAATGTGTCCCTAAAAATTAATGTTAAGGTTAAATTCTGATGATATGATATATCTCTTAATTTTCCTACATCGTAGGGGTATCCGTTTCTGGAAATGGTTGAATCCAACTGTTGCTTTTTCTTTGTAAAAGAATATTGTATGATATGATTGTTGCTTCATTTTTAATTCCCCCCAGTTTCACCCAAAAAATATATGCTTTTAATTTGATCTCTGTACAAGTTTCATATACTTATATCTCTTTCCTAATGATCCACAAAATTTTTTATTGTATCGGCATAAATTGCTAACCTTATTTTCTGTCATTTATGGTGCAGATGGGTGGTAGAAACACTGTTCTTTTGGATGCTATCAGTTGCAGAATTCCTTTAGTTAGTGATATACCAACTATAATATTTGGAGCAGATGTAACCCACCCAGAGAATGGGGAAGACTCCAGCCCGTCGATAGCTGCTGTATGATTCTTTGCTGGTCTTAATTGTAGATAAGCTATACAATTTGTGCCGGATCAAATATTGAGATCATTCTTGATAAAATATTATGGTTTGTTTTTAGGTAGTAGCTTCTCAAGATTGGCCGGAGGTTACTAAATATGCTGGGTTAGTTTGTGCTCAAGCTCACAGACAGGAACTCATACAAGATTTGTACAAAACGTGGCAGGATCCTGTTCGTGGCAATGTTAGCGGTGGCATGATCAGGTAGATGTCACTTCCTTGGATCCTTTTCTTGTATGCCATTTGACTCTGTAGTTCATATTCCACTTTAGATGTTAGTACTTTGACTCTGTACCTCATTCTCTTTCTCGTGTGCAGGGACCTTCTTGTTTCCTTTAGGAAGGCAACAGGGCAGAAACCATTAAGGATTATATTTTACAGGTCAAAATTCTTTCCTATATGTAGTTGTTATGACAATTTTGTACTGATGAGTAGAGTTATTCTCTACCTGAACAAATTAATAGATTTGTGTGCAAATTGTTGACATTTGTCATTCATTACCAGTAACCACAATTCCACATCTTGTAATACCTCCTCTACAGGTTACTATAGCCAATGTGATAGCTTTGATATTTTTTGAAGTCATCCTCATCATTCATTTTATTTACATATCCAAATAATAATTGCACTCATCCAATCAACTTGCTGCAAGATTTATGTGTGATGTTAAATTCTAGAAAGCTTGGCTAATAGGTGGAAACAAACAAATATTAAGGATTGTTGAAGGCATGCATATAACTGTGCCTCACTGGAACTAAGAGACTATGGTTGAGGTTCATGACTGTAGTTCTAATCTCCTTTTACGCAAGGGATAGACCTTAACCAGAAACAAAATGTACCTTACTAGATTCACTATATGCATGCATGTGTCACTATCCTAATAATTAAAAATTTTTGATTGTGCAGGGATGGTGTAAGTGAAGGGCAATTTTATCAAGTTCTACTTTATGAGTTAGATGCAATTCGAAAGGTGATAATTTTGAGATACTTTCCGCATAAACCAACAATTTAGATTATTTGAAGCCAAAGTGGTGGGAACACTTCAAAAGTTTTATCATTATTTTGCACAGGCTTGTGCCTCTCTAGAACCAGATTATCAACCACCAGTTACTTTCATTGTTGTACAAAAGCGGCACCATACTCGATTATTTGCAAGCAACCACAGAGACAGGAGCAGCACAGACAAGAGTGGGAACATTCTGCCTGGTAGATTTTTGAGTATCCTGGAAAAGTAGATTTTCCTTACTGTATGCTCATGCACAAGTTTAATCCACTTATTGAGACAGCCTACTGTTTACTGATTTTGTTATGATATTTTGCATTTCAGGCACCGTGGTTGATTCAAAAATCTGTCATCCATCAGAATTTGATTTTTACCTCTGTAGCCACGCTGGTATTCAGGTAGAATTTTTTAGTTCTTTTCTACTAGAAATTTTTTAGATGTGGTTTTACCTCTGTAGCCATGCTGGTATTCAGGTAGAATTTTTCAGTTCTTTTCTACTAGAAATTTTTTAGGTGTGGTTTATCATTTGTGGCCAATTACATCCTTGTAGCAACTTGATTATATTTGTCGAATTCACTTGATCTTCAAACATTTATGCAACTTTGGCTCAAGGGTGCTTGACCTGCAATCATTGACTATATGTTGGTTCAAGGTCTAGAGAAATGTAATAAAGTAAAAAAAAAAATTATTGTTGCCCGTTTCGGTTGCATTATTTTTCTGTACTTGGAATATGCACCTACTGATATGGCATGATGTTGCACTCCTTGGAAAAAGAACCAAATTATATAACAAGTGTTTCATGAGATGTGCATGTTTGTTGCCAATATTTCTCTTCCTATTTCTGAATATTTGGATATCGTTTGTTGCATGAGGACTTGGATGGACGAAAATTTTAGTCAACTAGTAGCTGTCATCCTACAAGCATAAGAATAGATTTGGCAGCTTAATAACTTGTTTTTGTGAAGGATTGTTTTATATCCTTAACAGGGAGAGAGAATCCATCTAGAAAACTGATCTGGAGAATAATGAGCCAAGTCCCAATGCTTATGGTCTTCAAGGTTTTTTCCCTATCTAAGTCACTTAATAGAAAACTGTTTAAAAAATCAGTCCTGATTGAGGGATTCCATATGAATTTTGTTTGGATATTCCATTCTAGATGATCTGTGCTTTTCTAGACTGACTGAATTAGTAGACAATCATAGTGGTTTAGTTGGTTTAACTGTTGACTGTTGCAATACAACCTGGTGGAAAATCACATGGACATTGGATAATTTGAAGATCATAATATCCTTGCTGGTTTTCTGGTCCTGGTTCCTTTGGGTGGGTTAAAGTGCTGCATTGAATCTAGAAGGGGCAGGGAAGTATCGTTCTAATGCTGGCATTTCTAATGGAAACATTATCCATGAGTCTTTCCATTCAATTGAATTTCGACAAATGAATAAGCATTCTTTCTCTAATATCAGTAGTTATACCTGGGAAACCATGGGATAAATATTTTGACTTGTATTTTGACAGGGGACTAGTAGACCAGCTCACTACCATGTGCTATGGGATGAGAACAATTTTACAGCAGATGGGATGCAGTCTTTGACAAACAACCTCTGTTATACCTATGCAAGATGCACCCGCTCTGTCTCCGTTGGTAAGTCAATACTCTTCAAAGTTTGATTATTCCTCTTGATTAAGAAAAAAAGCTTTGCGTCCTAGGTTCCTAGTATTCTATCTATATGTAACAAAATATTTTCGGCGTTTCAAATGATGAAAAAGTTAGGCTTTTAAACTCGAGACAATCACACATTTCTCAATGAAATTGAATTGTCTACTAACTATTGTCCAAATTTTAAATAAATTATGGTCTGAATCTATAAGGGACAGGGAAGCATCATTCTAATGCTGGCATTTGAAATGGTAACATTATCCACGAGTCTTTCAATTCAATTGAATTTTGACTGAGTGAAATAAGCATTCTTTCTCTAATATCCATAGTTATACCTGGGAAACCATGGGATAAATAGTTTGACTTGTATTTCAACAAACGACCAAGTTTTAGGGGCCTGTAATTTCATTTCCTAGATTACTGCTGAACTGACCATAAGATATTAAGTTTACTCCTAGCATTTTTTGCTGGTTTGCCGTTTGCAAAAATGGAGTAATACGCCATTTCTGTACAGTCCCTCCAGCATATTATGCACATTTAGCTGCTTTTCGTGCTCGATTCTACATGGAACCAGAGATGCAGGAGAATGGGATGACAGGGCATGCTGCTAAGGGCACACGACCAGCAGGAGAGTCAGGAAAAGTCCGGCCATTGCCTGCACTAAAGGAGAATGTGAAGAGGGTAATGTTTTACTGCTAAGAATGTTGATGTGAAGTTTCCAGGAGATGCAGCAAAACAAATACCTAGTCAATTTGTCGTGTCTGTATAATTGTTACTTCTTCTATCGCAGTAGTCTTTAGCTCAGTTATTGTAAGGTGCAAAGCTTGTAGTTTAGGGTTCTCCAATCCAATTGGATGGCAGTTTGATTCTCCAATCCAGTGTCCCTCATGGCCCTGGATAAGATGCCAAGGTGGGCTATATATATATATATAAAAAGAAAATCCATCAATCTATATGTAGGAAATTTTGCCCCAGCTCTAAAATGTTAACATGGTAGTTTAGATGGACATATTCCTGAGTTAACTTGGTTAGTGGCCGCTTTTCAATTTGCAAGCTCAATAAATTGCTGTTTATGGTACCACCCAAAGCGCTTAAATTTATCGGACGGTTTACTTGCGGTGGATGCTAAAACTGGCACACCAAGTGATCAGTAAGTAAATTGTTGTTTATTTGGTAAGTTTGGAGCTTAATATGGCACAAATGGAATGGTGATATATATATATATATATATATATGTATGTGTGTGTGTGTGTCTTCCCAATGATCTCCCTGTATGAGAATATGATCTGAAGCGATCATTCAACAATTATTAGTAGAGTGTAAGTTGAACTTTTATGTATAATTTAACAATTATAGTTTTTTACAATATACACGCCAAGGTATCGCGTAAAACTTCAATGAGTTTATTATTTTAGACTAACTTGTTAAGATTTGTACGACAATAACATAAGAAACATATGATTTTGGCAAGTTAGGATGTGATTTACCAAGTTTAATGCATTAAAAATTTCGATAAAAATAGTATATAATTTTTTAAGACAAGTTCACTTTTTATTCATTAAAAAAATCATAATTGAGGAGAAGTATATTGACTTTAAATTCTTTTGCTTGATTGTTCTGATTTTTTTTTAGTTTATTTGAAATTTTTTAGTTAATTCACACGTAAAAATTGTTATTGAATTGTAATTATACATAATTAATGAACATATTAATTCACTCAAAAAATTAAAATAAATTTACACCCACAAGCTTGGTCTAGAGGAGGGAATATACGGACTATATACATATATAATAATATTTCTACAAATTGTACTTGGCCCATGGTTTAAATGAATATTTTCATTATGGCCTTTCAATAATTGCAATTAGTTCAAGTAAAATAGATGAAATAGAAGTTTTAGCTTTTGGCGATTTGCCACAACTACAAGGAGGTTAAATTATGTAAAACTATACACAACATTCATAACCATACAATATTAGGTTGCATTTTTTTTTTTTTGGGTTAGAAGAAGAGACATAAATTAAGGATATTACAAAGTCGTCGTGCAAGCTCTGAATCAAGAAACGTCCGTGATATTATTAATGAAGAGTTGTCGAAAATCATTCGGCATTTGAACATTTGGATGAAGATACAAATATAAAAAAAAAATTAGTATTTACCGATCGGTCAGCACATTTATTTTCTTCACAATAAACATGTTGAATTCGGACACGAAAATCCTAAATGTCTGTACTTGTACGTGTATATATTGAATATATTTTGTGGTGATGATATTCAATTTGGTAGGAGTGTTTTTGGATTTGCAGGCCCATTCGTATGTTGAGTTGATAAAGTACATATATATATATATATATATTACAGTACAGCATTTTCTTTCATTGAGGAAATACAGTACAGCATTGAAACAATACAAAAAGGTTTAGCACATCAAGATTGAAGAACAAAACAAGTTATAGTTAATCATGAGTTTTATGTTATGTTATTTTTTCTTAAAGAAAAAGTCAGAATCCTATGATGGCACCCATGATCCAAGTCCTATAATTGTGCCTAATATTTATGATTAATCGGTTAGTGTGCCTTTTAAGGTTATTTTAGTTTGTATTATAAGTTTTATTTATCAAAATTGATTTTAATAAAAAAGTTATTTAATATTTAAGTAGAAATATTTGTTAAAAAAAAAATACTATTGTCTTAAAAAATAGAAAAAAAAAAAATACTTTTTATGATTAAGCATAAATTTTTTTAAAAAAATTAAAATTATTTTTTAAAAATTACAAATTGTATTTTTTATATTTAAGTAAAAATTACAAATTGATTTTGACTTTTACTAAAAATATTATTTTTTTTTTGTTTCACATGTTCAATTGCAAAGGTATTTTTAAAATGTAAAAACCAAAATCAAAAGTTATCACAAATAGAGTCTTAGTTTCTGGATAAAATAGTAATACATATTGATTAATACTTCAGTTTTAATTTTTGTTATATAGTTGTGTGTTTATTGTTATTCTATAAGTTACTTAGGTAAATAATTTTTAAAAATAATTTAACTTGATAATTTATTTCAAACATAATTAAGCAAGATATATTTTTAAAAGAAATTACATCTAAGTACTTGAATATTTACAAAGATATCAAACATGTTGAATTCATATACCTTTAAATTAAATAAGAAATAAAAATATAATACAAGAATACACATATATAAAAATATATAAAAGTCAAGATTTTTTGCAATGTTGCTATACATGAATATTAACTTTAACTATTTAATTTTTAAAAATTAATTTAAAAACATCTTACTTAGTATTTAATAGATATCAATATTTTGCGAAGTATTGATTGATATAGATTACTTTTGATTATATTGGACTACGTAAGAAATCTTATAACTAATAATATTACTAATAGAACAACACAATAAATACTCACTGTTTATGAGTAAATAAAAGATGATATTTATCATAAGTTTTGGGACAAGACTTAAATCTTAGATCTAAAAATGTTATAACTTTAAAAATATCTTAAAATTTTAAAAAATTTCTAATAACATTATGGAATCACGGGATAATACTTGATTATTGAGATGATGCAAAAAATTTTTAGATTACTTCCAAAACTCTGACTTTATATAGATGTTTTGCGTGCTATGAATTTTTTAGGGTAACTTACTAAATTAGTTCATAAAATTTAATATATTTTACAATTTTATCCGTAATTTTTTTAATTATAATTTAATTTTTAATATTTTGTATTTATTTTTAAAGTACAGTATTAATTCGTTTGCTAATAAAAAAAAAACTTAAGATAACCATATAAGAGATTTTAAGAAATACAAATGGTATGCAATGATTTTATAATTATAGTTGTATTTTGTGTGGAAATAATAGATAGGGTTTTGATATGAAGATAATATAGGTAGTAATTGTTCTTTTTTTAAAAAAAAAAAAAAAAAATTTCTTCACACTTTACAAATGATGTATTTATATGTAAGTACATAGATAGATGTCTTTACAAGAATTTAGATATTTCTCCATTCCCTACATCATTAATACCCTTCAAACATCCAATTTCTTCTATCAACTTCTACCTTATTAGCTTCTAGAAATTTCCTTCATCTTCTAGAATTATCTAGAAAATTCTAGATTTTTCTATAGACATCTAGAATTATCTAGTATAATTTGAAAAAAGTCTCATTAATTTAACATTAGCTAATTCTTTTTGATACTCCTCTTCTCCAACAACCCTAGGATTTCATTCATTACATACTCTCTTTCCCCTTATTTTTCTAATAAACAAATTCATTGTCTTCCAAGGACTCTTTTCCCTTGTATTTAATTGCCATTAATTAACGGACCTAGCTCCTCCCTGCAGGCTGTTTCATTATCGCTTCTATACAGATATATATATATATATATATACATATATATTCTTTTTGATAACTCTATACAGATATATATATATATATATATATATATATATTCAGGATGAACATTATTCTTATTTAATATGCTTCTCTTTGTCCTCGTTTCATTCAAAAGGAGGCCCTTATTTTGCATATCAGATTTTATAGGATATGTATATTTAATATTTTATATACCTTTCCTTAAATTGCCGTGCATCATACTGCTTCTGTTTCTTCATCAATTATGAAAAATCCAGTCCTACGTTAATGTTCCAAACTTGTTCAGACTCAAGTAATATCGGAGTTACACCTTCATCTTCAGCTTCCTGTATGACAAGAGATCAGATTTGCAGTATGCTGATTGAAGATCAAAATGTCCTCAATTTATTATAAGCTAAATGCATTAATTATCTACCATATGTATAAAATAAATAATTTTGTCTGCATTAAATGTGTATGAGATAAAATTTCAATTATAAAAGAGAATAAAATTTTAGTTTATTTCTTTCCAATTCAAATGAGTTTGTGATTTTTACCTAGCTACCTAGCCAAGTAGTAAATCTATCTACCTTATATATATATATTTATTTATTTAAAACTGATTAATCATTTGTGAACCAACTCGTAAGAAAATACTATACTTCTATCTTAGCCTAAAGGCCGAGGAAGGTATGACATGAACTGAAGAAACAAACAAACAAGAAATTATGATTCAATGATAATGAACATCAAGAAATTAATGGAGTACTAATTAAGAATATAATATGAACTAAAAACAACTGTTATGAGTTGTAGTGTGCTTGTCTGCTCGAACAGGATTAGAGGGAAGAGCTCTGCATGTGCAGCTTCGAGGGTTTTGGGATTCTGGCGGTGGCAGTGGCTTTATTTATTTTTTTTTTTTTATCTCGTTTGTTTGTACTTGGAATACAGGTTTCTGATTAAGATAACATTTCTGCTCTTCCAAAAAAGAACTATATATATATATATACATATTTATCGTTATATCTTATAATCAATTGCAATCTGTCATGAATTCAACTTGATCTCATGCAACCTTACCAACCTTAAAACAAAAACGAATTGATTCTTTCCTTATAAATTCAGTAATTTCTTGTATCAATTTCAGATCAATTGGTTTCTGATCAAGTTCTATAGCACCGGTAATGGTGATAGACAGGTTCTTTTGCAGTTATAGATAATGACAACTCAATAATTTATTATCTAAAAAAATAAAGTAACTACAGATCCATGAAAATTAAAATAAGATAGGTAAATGTTGAGTTAATATTTGAGCAACCATGTGTAAGATCTGACACATATATATGTACATACGTATATCATGACCGCATGCATGTAAAATACACAAACTTACATGTATTTGTTCATCTGAAAGTACATGTTTTGTTAAGTGCACATGGCACAGCGCAAGCAAAGTTTCAACTGAGCAAACAAAGAAAGAAAATCTTGTACCATACAAACAAACCCTATATACATACATATATCTATATATGTATCTTTTTTAGGAGCATCCTTGCAGCCAGGCAGCAGAGCATATATGAGTTGCAACATTTATTGCCGACCATATACTTTAAGATAAACATGAATGTGTGTAGCTAGCAGTATTAATAAATGTCCATCACACATTACGACCAATTAGCTTGTAGATGAAAATGAAAGTGAGTAGCTACGGATATTTATGTGTGTCCTTACATATCACAAGCTTCAAGATTATTAATTATCAGTTCCAGTGATTTGATTCTAGTTATAAATATATATTTATATATCATTATCATGTTTTTAACCAGCAGGCTTTCATAAAAAAACATATATGTGTATGTATATATGAAAACATATAGAGGTTGCTTTAGGTTTCAAGCTAAAACAGTAGAAAACAAGCTAGGATTTAACATGGATTACAAGAAGCAAATGATATAAAGGAATATAATCCTTCATTCATATATATATATATATATATATATATATACACCCCGATGCTATATATCTTAGTTTCTAATCAAATCCATTAGATATACGCCTCTCTTGAAGCCCTCGGAGACCAGCAGGGTTATTGTAATACTAGAGGGTAAAATTATAGATGACATATCTGAAAACTCCATACCACCAGACTTTTTTTTTGAAATAAAATACATACACCAGACTTTAACAAGCCCTCAAGCCCTCATCAGAGGATTATCAAGCTGACATGTAGAAATCCTCCAGATGGTTGGAAAAATCAAACCAGTACTAATTGGGTACCGATACAAAATTGAAAGTAACATGGAATCTTGACCATATTGAGCTTCCCACCAAAACATAGGACCCAAAAGTCCAATACATATGAGCTAGAGAGAAACCAAACTTGATAGTGGGAAAAGAGAGAGAAATTATGATGATTAACAATTTACATATCTTTCAAGAACTTGAAGTACGAGTGTGGAGATGAAACCAGTGAGAGAACAATTTAATTAATTAAACTCAAATTGTTTGCTTAATTATTTGGGTTTCCTGGTTTCTAGATCTTCAAAACTTGAAAAGTACAAAAATCAGACAAGAGAAACATCACAAAATCAATTAAAAGATAGAGCATGCTTTGATTTTACTGGTAGATATCAAACTAACCTAACCCAAAAAGGACAAGATATTCTCTGGAATATTTGACCCAGGAAAAACCTTCAAATAAGACAAGTTTACTGTTCCATTGCTATGCTCATTTCAGATTCCCTGTATCTCATTCAGATTAAATTTTACTTGGTAGTTTTGTAAACACACATGACTACCCTGTTTGGAATTGAGAAGAATATAGAAAAGAAATTGTGTTTTTGACCCAGTCAGATCTGATGGATATGCATCTTCATCTTATACCAAACAAATCTTTCTTTCTTTCTCTCTCTCTCTCTCTCTCTCTCTAGAGCATAAATGCTATGAGTGTTTGAAATTCAATATTATCCCACTTGGTGACAAGTTGAGCACACTGGGTTAGCTGAAGAACAAGTAAAGAAAAGAGAATTCTTGTGAAATTAATTTAGGAACTAGAAGAAAATTGAAGATGCCTCTCCACCAATTGTTTACTCCGTACATATAGAAAGAAGCAGTTGGATTTACAGAAACCCTAGATAGACCAGAAAAATTAGCCATAGACAGAAGATATATAGGAGTGAGAAGCATATTCAAAAAAAGCAGAGTTCCATGGACAGGCAAAAAACATGCTAAAAAATGAACGAAAACATATGTATATATATACACACATGTATGCGAGAGATGATAATGAGTAGATTGTGTGCAGAAGATGACATGAAAGAAGCATACCCATCGATTAACAACATAAGTAGGGCAGTTCTAAGGAATACAAAGGGCTCAATCATCAAGGAATTTCTTTTTCAGCCAGTTGGGATTCTTGAAATTTACCCATGGTGCACCGAGAAGCAAAAACCTCTCTGACAAATATATATATATATATATATGTAGATAAGCCATCATTTTTACAAGAAATTAAAAAAAATAAATAACAAAAAGGAAGATATGCATTAATATACCCAAAAAAGAAGTAGGGTTAGAATTTAGGGTTGATAGAAAAGAGGAGAAAGATGATGATGGTTATAGTTAGGGTTTGTGGGTGCTGCAGTCAACGGGTGAAACTGCCATATGATCTGATCTTCACTCTGCATGATAAGAGAGAGGTTAAGATCATGCTGGCAGCTTCATCTGATGGCGGAGCACCATCTGAGAGGAGAAGAGAAGAGAAGAGAAGGTTGTTCAAATGTTTGGGTAGAGAAGAAAGGATAGAGGGGGGGGGGGGGCCTATAAATAGACCAAAAATAATTAAATGTGGTATTTAAATTTGATCGAATATAGGAAAAGCTAATTAATAATATTTAAAAAATTCTTGAAATAATATTTAAATAATTAAATACAAAAAAGTGGTCCCTCAAATTTGAATAAATATTGTCACGCCACCATGCAGTTTATTTATAAAGACAGCTTATTGTTTCTATATATATATATATTTGTTTTTTTTTGTATCACCATTAATAACTTTTTAGGTTGGGCCACAGAGAGAGAAGAGTGGTCCCCACCCTCTCTCTCTCTCTCTAACATTGAGAGGGAAGCTTCAAATATGAGCTTACAAAACACAAACTGGGGGACCATCTTCCTCTCTCTCTCTCTCTCTCTCTCTCTATAAATATATATGTATTGCATGGTTTCATAAGGTCATGTTGAATATATATATATATATATATATATATATACATATAAGGTTAACACATAAAGCAGAAAGTATAGGAGAGCATCTCAACCCAAGTTAACATTTATGTCAATCTCTTCTTTTCTTAGTTAAGCTTTTGGGCTGCACAACTCTCCAACTTACGCAATTATATGTATCTTTTAACATATATAGATAGCTAAATAAGTATGCACCAAATTTTTAGAAAATATTTTATAATAATAAAACTTAACCTTATTTGAATGAGTTAGTTTAAGCTTATAAGAATAAGTCATATACAAAATTTATTGAATTTATTCTAAATACAGACTTAATTAAAAATCAAACCTACCGGTACCACTAGAATACAACTTCTCTCTCTCTCTCTCTCTCTCTTCCTCAGCCATATGTATATGTATATATATGGGGTGTATATGTGCAATTAATCGAGTTGCTTTTGCAAGTATCTTTTATAATTTGCCTTGTTGGTGGTGTTGATACTGATAGTACTCTTTTTCTTTGCAAAGCTTGCTATATATTGGATAGTTGCTACACCTGCATTTGATTGATGCCAGCTGCATCATACCAGTTCTTCTTAACATGTGATTTCGACAATCTGGAAAATGACCCTCCTTCCCTCCCTTACTCCTTTCAATCTCTAATTACTCAACTTTTTTGTTACACCATATATTCATTTTAATATGTATACATACATATACATATACATGTACTACTTTCCTTTCCAGTGTATATCTCATTTTTTTTTTTTATTTATTTATATGTAGAGATATAGCATGCAGAATGTAGCTGCGTAGGTGTGATGATGATGACGACGAGAAGTGAGAGAGAACCCAGACATTCAAATTAATTATACATTTTGTGGGTTAATTATAAAGGCTGATCATGATGTAGATATTGCATCTCCACTCACAATCATGAGATAATATGATGTTTAGTATTCTAAAAAACACTGGCCCCATTAATTGGATTTGCCTAACTCTTTTTGGATTTCACTTTTTTTTATCTTTCTTTTTAATATTTACGCTTACCCATCTGTATTTCCATACTTTTTCTTCAATTTTTATAACACTACTATGCTTGGAACACTAATTAACCAATTAACTCAGCCTTTTAATTTAGGGATGATATTTTATATACAAAAGTCAGTCTAACCCAACATATTTGAATTTTGATACGATTCAATTATTTATTTATTTATTTATTTAAAATAACTTGAAATCCTTATATACTAATTTCTAACATTCGTAAAAAAAAACATGATAATATTCTTTTCATATAGTTCTCAAATTTATAAAACTTATGATAATTCACAAAATTATATTGTACTCAATTTATAAAATAATTAACTTTTAAGAAATAGATAAAGTAAATAATCTTATTTCTTCAAGTGTTAATTTAATAAACTACAAATTATTTATATATTGCATGACATGACAACATTTTCAAGTCATCAAATCAAATGTGTATTCACATAATAATAGAATTTAAAATTTAGAATTAAAAATATGTGCATACAACATATATACATATCTGCATATTATGCAAAACCAAAAATAACACTAAGAAGTACTTAATTCACTAGCAATTTCAACCTGATTAAAAGAAGTACTTCAATTAAGTCAAATTATTACTTAAAATCTCATCAAAACAAATATAAATTTGTAACGTTATGCACTAAGTCTTATTGATTTGAACTTTATAATCAGTAACCAATTTAATTCTTATGAGTGTGTTAAAATTTTCTCCAACAGTATTATTTTAGATTTAATTTAAACAAATTAAAATTTTCTGATTTTACTACAAAAAGGTATATCATAGTATATATGTCTCATAAATATTAAGACCATGTTCAAAAAATATTTTTTGTAATTTTTTTAGATTCTAAAACCTTAAAAACAAATGTTTTCTCCCCTAGAATAAAGTTAAAAGTCCAAAACGTTTTAAAAATATATTATTTGAAGAGAGATTATAAACAATAGATAATAAACATACTATAAATTTTTTAAAGATATATGAAAATTCCAGTTTCAAATTCATTCGAAAATATTAAAAATGAATCACACTCTTCACAACTTGAGAGTATGATTTATTTCCAAATTTAAAATTTATTTTCATATTATGATGATCGAATCCTCAACTTCATGTGTAATACTAGCAGAAAGAATAAAAAAATAAATATATAAAAGGTATATCCAAAAAATTTATGATTGTGACTCAATTACCTAATTTCTAGCCAACATTCTTAACTTTTTTTTTTTTTTTTATTCTCTATGACTCAATAATAACTCATACTCTAATATCACTAAATTGTAACACTTTAAACTAAAGATTTAGATATATTACAGCGAATACATATTTATGAAATAATCTCACAAACATCCAAAACTCACAAATTAGACACTAACACTACACTCAAAGTTTTTATATGCGCAAATCTCTTGTTCAGAATCTGAATATATATATGTTATATTCATGAATTTGGTAACTCATAAATAATTAATACTTCATAGTTGTTATTATCATGTAAAAAAAATTATACATATATCTTCACAAATATAAATACTAAAAAAAAATTTGTAACTCTTAATTCACATTTTTTATGAGATTTCCTTGAAAATTTAATTCAAAACATACATATATGTGTATATCTAAAATTTAAATACATATATATAAGAAAATTTTGTCCCCAATATAAAGTAAAACTAATCTTAGTGGTATCAGTAACAAAATTATAAATAATATGCTACTTTGCTACTAATGGTATAGTGTTAGTTCCTAAAAAACTAACATGTTTATACGAAGCTAAAATTTTTATTTTTTTTAAAAAAGGTTGTTATATTTTTATCTAATTTTTATTAACATCCATTGCCTGATTCGACAATACCCAGCTAAAAATTTTTCTTTTCTACAATGAATGGTAGAAAATTGATACATTGTGATCATGATGATGAGCATACTCTATACAACAATAGAATTATGAGATTCATAAATTTTTAAAAAATATTTTATCTCAAAAAAATTATTTAGGAGTATGCAACAATCTTTCACATGTGATGTAAAAGGATCTCGTGATTCTAAATTGATCTCATGTAGGACTAAATTCCATGTTTTTTGATGAAGAACAAATTTATTTGTATTAAGTCTATAATTGATCTCTTTTGTATAATGTTAATCGATATGATCTCATCGATTAATACCATAAGATCTCGTGCCAAATGACAATTTGATTCTTTACCATAAGAATGATAATTGTCATTCTTATTATTATGCTTTTAATTCTCGTCTCATTCCACTAACAAGCTTTTTTTAAAAAAAAAAAAAAAATTAAATGTATCAATTTTCTACCATTCATTGTAGAAAAGAAAAAAGGCTTAGTTGGGTACTGCCAAACCACACAATGGATGTTAATAAAAATGTAATATAATTTTTTTAAAAATATAAAAATTTATTTAGAGTTAATCTTGAGAGTGGGGTTTGTTTCTAGATCTAATTTTTTTTAGGTTATGATGATTGAACCCCCAAACTCAATTGTTATGATATCTATCAATTCTAAATGGACCAAAAATGTCATCTTGGTACATTTGAAAGGAATATCAAATCCATCCCATAATCATCCCAAACATATTTTTCAGACTGCTAAGTTGGTC
>NW_019014648.1:1589677-1615332 GCF_000150535.2 Carica papaya | reverse complement strand
AATATATAGAGACGGCTGTCTTTAAAGTGTAAATCTATTGTCATAGCCAAATAAGTCACGTAAATTTTGAACAAATGTATGTAATCTACCTCTTCGCTCGACCATTGGCTCCATCCATGCATGTGGAACTTCATTAATAATTGTAAGCTACTTTCAGCTCATTGATACAGGAAGAATTAATCTCTCTCTCTCTCTCTCTCTCTCTCTCATCCGCACCATGCATCCATGTGGGAGTTCATTAATAATTGTAAGCTACTTTAAGCCCACTGATAGTAGAAAAGTTAATCTCTCTCTCTCTCTCTCTATATATATATATATAAATATATATGTACATATATCTATGTGTGTGTGCGCGTGTATAGCTACTCATATGTACACATATAATGAAACTGGGAATTTATTATTCAATTATTTTTTTCCTGCTAAGGTCCATTATGCAGATTATTTTATCCTGTAACTACAATGTATTTAAAGAGAATTATCAATATTAGTTCTAATTGAATTATTAGTATCATTTGGGTTTGATAAATATATATATATATATTAGTTTGTTAGTGCATTTACCAAGTCAATTTCGTCCTACTAACATGGTTACCCCATCCTTCCCAGCTTGGGAATCTCATTTTCTATAAAAATGAGTCATTCAATTTTAATCTCCATGAGATTACATTCATAGTCACCCAAGCTATGACTAAGGTTGAGTTACTTCCCACAATGAGATATGTGATGTCCATTGCTTTATTGTCTCACTGCTAAAATAGAATCCAAGATCCTCTAAATCCTTTGGGAACATGCACTTAATTGTCTCATTCTGACCCATAAACACTTAACTGCTAAAATTGAATCGAATTCCCGCAAGTCCTGGTTTTCCCCACACATATGCACCAGCATTGAACTTTAGTCTCCTAGTTTTAGATGGATTCCACTTTGTAAGTCCTGGAACACAATATCTTTTTTCTTTCTCTCCTAACCTTCTAAAGGGATATGACTATCTGATTGATGGATGTACTTCCAAACTTCTTTCACAGATATTTCATCTATTACATAAGTCTAATATCCTCACCAAATCATACTCCTCCTTTGATACAATTACTCCTTCCACTTTATACTATAGGGATTGGTAGGACTAATTGTTAATCTTCAACAAAGTTTCCCTTGAAAAATGTCAACAATATATATATATATATATGTATATAGTTAAAAGTATCAATCTATTGTACCCATCACGGGGAAGGAAAAATGCACATCCAGACAAAACTCGGAATTTAATCAGATTGTAAAATTGAATAATACTTTCAATCCCTGTTCAGTTTAATTAGAAACAATTAATTAGTAATAAATAACGACTAGTTCTTCCATGAAAACTTTGAATGGGAAATGGAGAGCTACTACGAAACTAAGATCTCGATTTATTGAGGAAAAGAGCCAGCGACCCCCAAGAGGAAGAATTTAAATGGTAGTTGTCAATGGGTACACTAATAAGTAACCTTTACGAGAAACTTAATAAAATTATGAACTTGGCAGCTCTTTAAAAAAATGAACTAATTAATTTTGGGAAGATGACTGCTCGTCCAAATTCTGATTCGACTAGGCAAGATATGGTGTTGTAATAATATTCCAGATGCATACCTCATGCAGGCCTGTTTTATTTGCTCTAATGTTGAGTTGTAACTTCTTCCTGCAACTTACTTCATCACTACTCCTATAGATACATACGCGTTGGAATGTCTTGTAATCTCTTAGTTAATCCACTTTTTTATTAATAATATTTAAATATGGGATTGAATGCCCAAAGCATAAAATCCCTCTTTAGGATCTTGCATTTATTCCACCAAGATAAAGATCGCCACGCCAATCCACGACTTTGTTTATGCCATTTCCAAATTCCAATATCAATCAATTATGTAATGAATATGATACATCAATATCTCCTTCTCAATTCCCCTATCCTATATATAATCATATTGATTCTATAGCACGTTGTAAAATATGATACAGCAACATACCAATATGCCTTTTGTTTGCTTCGCTAATATCTCTTTTGACCATAATTTTGGAGAAGTAATCTTACATCTCAAAGTTTTTATTTCATTTACTCTTACTATTTCATCTAATCTTCCATAATAATTCACATTTTCTAGTTTAATATGTTGTTATATACTTTTGGTTTATAATTGAATTTACATCAAGCGAATAACTATAACTCCTTCTGTTAGCCGTCAATCCTAGACAATCATATCATTACATATAATATTTCAAAATTTTTCCTATGTAGCTATGGTGTAAAAATGTGTTTTCCCATATAGTGCCATGGAGAGAAAAGACATAGTTATGAAATCCAAGCCAATGGTTAAATTTAAAGAGTTAATAATTGAAACAAACAATAAACAATAAAGGTTGAGCTCAATGTAATAAATTCTGAAAGTAGATTGGAGACTACAATGAATAACGATGGTGTTTAACACTTTAAAATCAAATGCATCCCAAGCTCATAAGGCCCAAAAAAAAAAAAAAAAAAGAAGAAGAAAGCCAAACCTACACTATGAGAAGCTTGAGAATATATATCATTCTGAGTTTGGTAGTATAAGGCCTATAAGCTCTATGGTGGTAGGTTGCACCTACTTTGATGGGCATGCACCTTTCGTATGTAGAATTGAGTGATTTCATGATAAATTATTAAACAAACAAAAAATGAAAAATCCTATTCTTGCACATGAATCTCTGAATTTGTAGCATAAGAATAGAAAAAATATATATAATGGCAATCAAAATAAAAGGAAAAAAAAAACCTAGAATAACAATGAGAAAAGCACCTAAAATTTAAATTTTTAATAAGGAAATTACCCTAAATAAGTTAAATGTGGTTTAGAAAATTTTACCAAACATTAGCTCTATACATAGGTCATCATCTTCAAAAGAAGAAAGGATTTTGCGGAATTAAAATATTGAAACTCTGAGAAACACTAACTCACTAAAAACTTGGTCGACCCAAACTGTAACTTGGGGTTAGAAAATGGTTCTTCCTTAGGTAGTTGACTCCACAATTTTTTTTTTTTTTAAGAATAACAAGAAGTCAACTAAAGTTTGAGAGTGTAAAAGTTGTTAAAAAGACATTCTAATTTATTATTTTCTTTTTTCTATCTTTATTTTTCTTGAAATTTAATTTTTTTAAAAACAATTATTCATAAAAATAAAAAGTGCTTCATGAGAAAAGTGTACGTTAGCAACTTTGTTAGCGCATACTGTCTCAATGTGAGCATTGCACATTTAGATATGAGAGTATTATGCATTACACTAGTATAGAGATGGCAATGACCTAGATATGGGGTCGATTTTTATAAACTAAACCTACCTCAACTTGATTATGATTAAATATGAATCTATCTAGTATCAAGGAGGGTATTTTTTGTTTTACTTTACCGAATTGTTCATGTTTTTTCCAGTAGTTGACTATGTCAAAGGATTGTCTTTAGGGGAGAGAGAAATAAAGGAAATCCAGAAAGCAAGTTGTTAGATATGGCCATGATAGTTGCAAAGGTGATAAGTGGGTAACTCGTAGCAAAGACAAGTCGCAAGACTAAGAGGGCCCAAGGCTTCAATGCTGATGATCGTTCAATGAGAGGCAAGTGGTGGTAGATGTGGTCTTATTCTAGTGCTTAGTCAAAACAATAGGGAAAAAATAGTTCATATTGGTTTGATTCCATTTTAGACTGCAACTAATTGAAATGAATTAGAATTTTAAAAAATATATTAATTTTTTGAAAAATTCTAAAAATTTCTAAAAAATTAGAAAATAAAATGAATTCAATTAATTTCAGTCTTTCACTTGAACTCCCTCTTTTATTTAGTCATTTTTTCTGATCTTCTATGATCTAGTCTAGTTCAATTTTGAACTAATAAAAACCTTTAGATGGCAGGTTTAGGTCATAAACAAGATGAGAGGCAATGGTAGAGTATAGAGTGGGAAAATGCTTAATTGATATTTAATTAAAAGAACCCATTACCATTTAAAACCCTGTCATAGTTGGCCTAAACAAAGCTTCGTTTTGGCCTGGTCCACCCCCATAGTCGAAACACCTTGATGTGAAACTCATGGTCAACAATGTGATAAAAAAACTCACACATATACAATTAGCACTACAAACTTAATCTTTGGATAAACGCAACTAATTTAACTTATGATCAACCTATGATTTGAGCTAAGGTAATATGGATAAATGAATTGATTAGAACGCCATAAAAAAACTTTGATAAGTTAAAATCAATTCAAGAAATAGATTGTTAAAAATATCACAAGTTACTTTAATAAGTAAACACCAATTCTCCACTCAAGAAGAATGTTGAAGAAACTTTATAAATTGACGAGCTAGAAAGATCTATATTTTATTACTTGAATACTTCAATGCTTACAACCAAATTCTTGAGCTTTATTATAGTTGAAGCCCAAGTGAAATACAATAAAACAAAATTTCCTAATTGATTATACAAGCTTAACTAGAAAACCAAATCAAAAATAAAAAAATAATAAAATTATAATTAGGAAAGATTTAATCAAAATAATGTAGATATGTTGCCCTTATAGGAAACCTTTTAATTGGTGAAGATCCTTCTTTAGTTGATAAGATTCTTGAGTGAAGAAAAGAAAAATTAGGTTTGATTTTAAAGTGGACACCAAATCTATCAATAATCTTCCTAAACCCCTGAAGTCCATGCCTTTAAATTCTTGAGATTTTATTTCCTCTTTTTGAAAGATTAAGATCAACCAATAAAGATCTTTTGGATTTAATGGTGATCCTCCTTGAATTTGATTCTTATTTTGGGATGAAAAACTTAAGGTAAAGGAAAGTTTTCATAAGTTCATAATTTCTTCCTTGGGAAAAGATCCCTCATGGTTAAAGGGAATTTTTCATAAGCTTATATCAGCTTCTTCCCTTAATTAGGTGAGGATGTATGACCAAATTTTTCCATGGCCAAATGGGCTTATTCTTCTTCTCTTATAGGCTTTCATGGTTAGTCTAAGCCATTTTTTCTTATTAATCCATCCCTTAATATAATTAAAGAAATCTTTCTCAAACCTTTTGGTTCATGCCTTTGTGTTTGTCCCACTTATCGTTAGGATGTTTTTCTCATGTGTTCCAAGTTCATCATAGGAGACTTTCAAGTTTTACTTCCCTCCATGTAGGCATTATTTATAGTCTAAAAATATCGATCACCCACAGTACAACCCATAAGGTCTAAGCTGTGCCTGATCAAATCACACTTTAAACGCATTGTATGTCATAACCATTTGAAATTATTAATTTGCAACTCTATTTGGTTTGAAGAGGTTTAAAGAAGCTTCTGAGAAGCTTGGATCTATGAAGATCATTTTTATATGCAAACTGTCGTCATGATAAGCTACAGTGCACGAGAAAATAGTAAATCCAACTGCATTATGGAGTATTTTTTAATCTATTAGTATTGTGTGCTAGAAGAGGGAGTAAAATCAAATGCGAATCTTGGACACAAACGAGAGAAAACAAGGATTTGGGACTCTAATTAGAGACGAGGCCATGATTTGCATGATGGAGAACATAGATCTTTGGAGATCACAAATGGGAGATTTTAACTTCTTCATATTTGTAGGCTGGAACATATTAAAAAACCGGGGGAGTTTTTTTCTTCAATTTTTTGGATGAGAATTAAAGGGGAATTGGAGAATAGAGGGAAGGAGAAGAATTGGGCGAAGGAAAGGAGGCTAAAAAAGAGCCGAAAGAAGGAGGTAATAATAGAGGGTCTTCTGGTAATTTGTTTTTTATTTTAATTATAGTAGAGTAAAGCAAAGTGATAAGCCTAGAAGATTCTGATGTATGCCCATTCAGAACCCTAGGTTCATGGAACTTAACAGAATTGCTTTAAAGGAGAATAAAACTCCCTTGAACATATGTATACATGAAGGAGAAGGAAATTGCTTAATCGTGCACATACAAAGGATAAGAACTGTTGAACATGCATACAGGAGAACATGGAAGCACTGAAACTACTTGAACTTGCACACACATGACGAAAGAGAGGACCTATTGAATGTATATGTAGGAGAATATGGACTTAAACCTATGTTTTTTTTTTTGAGTTTGTTATTTTTTTCGGTATATATATCCTAGCATTTAACAACAATAAAGTTAGTTATTCATGAACAAATTTTAGGGATTATTTTTTCACCCTAAACAGAAAACTTTATTCACAAATCTACAGCTTTAATTAAGACCTACCATTAGTATCAGAGCTAGTTCCATATGTTAGATTTTTTCTAACAAGTGGGCTTAATGTGGACCTTCTTCTTTATAGTAATACTTTATTTACGTCAATTCCTTAAGAATTATTTAGAGACTATGGAGATTTAAAAGATTCATTATGTTTCAACTGTAGCGAGTCTTATGTATGCATAGGTTTGTACACGTCCAAATATTGCGTACATTGTTGGAATGTTAGGTAGATATTTAAACAATTCAGTTATAGATGATTAGAAAGCAACCAAACGTGTCATGCGGTATCTACAAAGAACAAAATGTTATATGCTCGCATACAAGAGGTCGGATCAGTTGGAGATAATTAGTTATTCTGATTCTAATTTTGTCGGATGTTAAGACAATAGAAAATCTACATTATACTATATTTATTTACTGGGAAAGTTATTTCTTGAAAAAGTGCTAAACAAACACTTGTAGGCTCTTCTACTGTGGCAGCAAAGTTTGTAACTTATTATGAGGCATCCAATCATAAAATATGACTGCGAAATTTTATCACTGGGTTATGTATTGTTGATGACATAGAAAGATCATTAAAGATATTTTGTGATAATAAGTTTACAGTTATGTATTTCAACAACAATAAGAGCTCGACAAAGTCAAAATATATAAATATCAAGTTTCTCGTTGTTAAAGAAAAAGTTTAGAGTAAATAGATACAGATAGAGCATATTGAAACATACTCCATAATTGCGGATCTGCTCACTAAGGGATTACCACACACTGCTCATATGGGTGTTGTATCCCTAAATGATGTGTAGTTTCAGTGGGAGTCTTATACCATATTTACATTTATTTTGTAAGATATGTCATAAACTTTGTACTTTGGTTTTGATTTTTGTATATATGATAACATTCTAGTTTTTTTGTGTGTTTATGTTTATATATATTATTATCTCTAAGTTTTCTTACAGTTTATCTTACTAATGTTAAGGTAAAACTAGTTGAAAATAGGCATGCTTAGATCACATAACATGTAATTTCTATGTTGCGCATCCATGTTTGATCTATGTCATTCTGTTATACTAATATACATGACCATTGATGGGTTTAGTTACATTAGCTGTAGCGAAGGTCACTTTGATCCTATGTCGTTATGATCGATAGATGAGATTGTTTGGTGATGCGTTCAGGTATTGATAGAACAGTTCTGAGAACTCATATGGTTAATTAACGCATGGTTAAGGTGTCATATAAAGTCAAAGTGGGAGATTATTGGATTTTTTCTAACATGTGGGCTTAATATGGACTTTGGTATGTGTATTAGGTTATCAACTTAATGAGTTCGTTTAAAAATGATCAAATATAATTGAACAGTATTGGGTTTTAATACATTGGATTTAAGTATAGGCTTATAATGTGTAGATACTATTTTTGTAATATTTTTATTTTATGATAGATGAAATACGAATTACGAAAATATCAATATAAAAGGTGATTATGGTCCCCGAATCACAAGGTTATCATTTTATTTTTCTGAAATCCATCACCAGAAAAAAGTAATTTCAATGTGTCGTGTTGATTTAGAAGATTCTACCGCCGGATGTGAACAATTCTTCTACGATGAATCCAAGTATGCTTCCTCTTATATTTCTCATTAATTTGGTACGAGATTGTATGTTTAGTTTTATAGATCTATGAATTTAACAAGAATTTTTTTCCATCACCATAATGGCAACCAGTATAGAATGAATTAAAAATATTAGAATGGAGCAAAGATGATTCAGTAGAATATGAGTTAAATGGAGCTTGGCGTTATAAATAAGTTTCTTCAAATAGAACACACTCTCAACAAGCAGAAAACTTTATTCACAAATCTACAGCTTTGATTGGGACTTATTATTAATATTAAATTTGGTTCTATAAAGACAGTTAATAAGGAACAAATTAAAAATTTTAAAGTAGAGCTAGGATGATTAAGGAGAGTATGAGTTAGATGGAGCTTGGCATTGTAAATTAGTTTCTTTAAATTAAAGACACTCTAAACAAGCTCATGAAAGCTATGTTTTCAAACAAAGAATGATCAAACAGTAGCACAATTAATCGTAATGGTCGATTTCGCTACAACAGAGAGAAACTCGAGAGAAATTAGACGAAGGGAGACACATGTTTTCATCAAATTGGCAAAATTTGAAAATTTAAAATATGGGGGAGATGACCCTACTGAATGATTCAATATAAAAGTACCAAGCCATGATAGAAGCTTAAAAAAGTACCTTTGGTTTCTCTCTATGTTGAAAGTAAAACAAATCATGATGACAGTGATTACTCTACACTTATAAAGAAGAAGGAAGTGAAGTGATATTATTAGTTTCTTAGGAAGAACTATGGGCTCGGCTTGGACCAATAGAGTATAAAGACTTTGATGAAGCTTTATTAAAAGAGAAGAAGGTGGACTCTTTGTGAGACTACCAAAAAGATTTTGAAAAGCTAGAGAAACAAGTACAAGGCTGGACATAGAAGTCGTTAGTGGGAACATTTATAGGAGGCCTTAAAGCAGAAATTATAGAAAGAATTTAAATGTTTAAACCCAAGTTCTAAAGGAAGTAATAAGTTTGACACAAATATGGGATGATAAACTAATGTGCCTATGGAAATTCTCAAAGTCACTAAGGGTGAACCATGAACAAACCGATCTGGTCTCCCAAACAAAGACAACAACTGTAGAACACATGAAACATCTTACTTGGGATGAAATGTAATGAAGGCGAACTCAAGGCCTTTGTTTTAATTGTGATGAAAAATTCAATCCAAGTCACAAAGGTCAGAAACCTCAATTCTTACTTTTAGAAGGAGAAAATAGTATAAATGAAAAAGAATTAATAGCTGATGAACTAGAAATATCTCTACATGCTCTCACCAGATGGTTAACTTCCAGAACTATGAGGACCATAACTAAAATTGGGAATCCGGAATTGCTGATCCTCATTAATGATGAATCCACCTACAATTTCATTAGTGAATGCATTGCTAATTGGTTGCAACTCCAATAATACCAACCAAGTCATTTAATGTGAATGTGGCAAATAGAAAGATATTGAAGTGTTAAAGAAGATTTAAAAACCTTCATATTTTGCTCCAAGGTGTCCTATTAACCCTTACTTTTTATATTTTACCACTTAGTAGGTCGGATGTCGTTTTAGGAGTCTAAGTGTTAGAACAATTAAGAATAGTGACTTCTGATTGAGACAAAATAACAATAGAATTTCAATGGAATAATTAAGTCCAAACACTGCAATAAGTAGATATTCAACTCATTCAACTAGCATTTGTAAAGGTGGTGATAAAAAAATTTATGTTAAAGAAATTCCATGTTTGTTATTTATTTACTAAATAAGACAAGGTTGTAAAAAAAAGTTGAATAAGATACGCAAACCTTATCGATAATAAACAATTTTTAAATGGGCATTTTAGAAATTAGTCCCTATTAGATTGAACAAAGAATTGGTAAGGTAGCATATGAACTCAAGCTTCTCAAAGGGCCTCGCATCCATTTGGTCTTCTATGTTTTATTGCTAAAAAAAACTAGGAGACTTCATCCTTACAACTGATGAGCTATCTCCTATTAATGATGATGGAGAAATTCTTCTATAGCCTGAAGTTGCCTTTCAAACGTGATGGATTAAGAAATAATTAAAATCTATCAAGAAAAGTCTGGTCAACTACAAACAACTTCAGTAGATAATGCAACTTGGAAAAATGCTTAAGAACAACAAAAGAGTTTTATTAACTTAAACATTAAGGAGAAGGTTCTTTTTATTGGGGGAAGTATTGATAACCTTAAAAGATCCCAATATGTGTCCATTAAAAACCTTAGATTCATGAAACTGAATGCAACAACTTTGAAGGAGAATGAAACTGCCTTGGACATGCATATACACGAAGAAGAAAGAAACTAATTGAATGTGCATACACACGAAAGAAAGGAACTATTGAATGTGCACAGGAGAACGTGGAAGCACTAAAATTGTTTGGTCGTGCGTGCACATGAAGGAGAGGAACTACTGAACACATATGAGGGAAAACATGGACGTAGTGCTATGTTCTTTTTTTTTTTCTTTCAAATGAATATGTTATTTTCTTTTGTATATATACATCATAGCATTTGATAGTAATAAAATTTGACATTCATGAACAAATTTTAGTTATTCTTTCTCACTAGAAGTAAAAAACTTTATTAAAAAATCTACAACTTTGATTGCGACCTATCACAAAATGAACGGAAGAGAACAAGAAATCTCGTAGGGGCAATCAAATAGATGAAATCTTGCTTTTGAGATATGAATCGCTTCATTCTTAAAAATATTTGTATTGATTTAAAATGTGTTGAATAATAATAACAAAACTTCTTATTTATTTACTGACATGAGTGGAACTACGCAAATTGTATAAGTTCTTTATTTCATTTATGTTTTTTAAAAATTAAAAAAAAAACAAGAATGAAACATTAAACATCTAAGTAGATTTGAATTTGTTAGTTTATAATTTTTTAAACTTAATACTAATTTAGTTTATGACATTTGTATGACTTAATATTGTTTTGTAGAAATGATGATGTGATTACATAGAATTATTTGGATAACTGGATTTGTGTGTGAGTGATTTGAACATTGAATATGTTGAAGTACTAAAAACTATTAAGATTTTGAATAACTAGGGTTTGCTTAATCTCATATTGCAATTATAATTGTCTTGGCATTGTGTTCAATTTTTATATATCTTTTGTTATGATTGGGCATAACCTTGCCTTTCGGGAGTAATGTCTTTGAAAAGAGAAGATGATCGTGGACAAAGAGAAGTACGAAGAAGAAAGAACTCCAAAGATATCATTTTGAAAAAAAAGAGGTGAAAATTTTAAACAAAAAAAAAAAAAAAACTCTCAAGTTATCATTATCTTTCTTTCATTTTTGGATTTATGTGGCAGTGAATGATTTTTATTTATTTTAAATATATAATTGATAATGAATGTCATAATCACACATGTAATAAAATTAGGTCAAAAGTAATTACCATATACTACTAAAAATGATGTCTCGTGATTTCATGTTTTGTTTTATTCATAAATTTAAGATTTTTGTTTTGGCTTGAATTTATTTTACATATTTGATTTATTTCTGATAGGTTCAATATTAGTTTCGTCTCTCCAATTCATTTGAAATCAAATTTGTTATAATTTTTTGAACATCTCATTCTTTCGATTGTGAAATGTATTCAAATTTTTATTTTATCTTAGTTGATTTGGGTATATGGCCTAGCATTGGAAGAAGATATAAGGCCTTCCTAATGGGACACTTATTTGAATATTTTTTGTTCTCTTACTTTTTTTTGTTCTCTTTACATGCAATTAATTTTTTGTAATTTAATTAACAACATAGTACTGTGTGTTTATGATTAATATTAAGACATAAAATTTGACCCACACGATTAAGTATTATCATATAAAATTTGATTTCAATCATAGTTAAATCACCCATACAAGATGACAATAGGGAAAAAAAAAAAAAAAACCCTAATAATTAAGGGCTCATGTGTAAATGAAATTACCAAATATTCTATCTTCAATTGAGCTCTAAAGTGTTCTCTATTATTAGACTCAATATAAACTATTCCAGTATATCAATCAAAACATCTTTTAATTAACATTTGAGTTAAATTAAGGATCTACTTCAGCATTATAAATAAGCATTAATCATTCATCCCATAGAGTAATTAACTACTAATTTATGTATCCCAATTCCAAAGTGATTAATTAAACACTTTAGTTAGTTAATTTTTTAATTCTAACTTGATCTAAATCTTGGTTTAACTCTTTAATTAATTTTATTATTCTAAAATTATAACATCCTTATTTAACATTTAAAATCAGTTCAAATATAATATCTCATTTTTCACTCCAAAGCTTGAGAAAGATTTATTAAATTGACGTGTGAGAGACATTATGTGTAATCATCTAATTAAAAATAAATTTAGAGTAAGTTATTTTAGACTTATTATTCTTTAACAGCATGGTGAATACTTTCATTTGTTTACAAAAAATGTGTTCAAGTCGTGGTGCACCTCTTATGTGACTATGATAAGATTATGTTATGTATGTTAGCGGTAGAAGATTGTATAGTGTCACTTAATTAATAAAATATATAAATTTTTAATTAAAATAAATAATAAAAACTTATGTTAGTAACATAATCAAATAAATTTTATTTATTAATTATATTGAAAAAATAAATCACATTTAACATTTAATAATATCTCGTCAGCTACACGTATCATGATTTCGAAATAATTTTTCAAAAAAAAAAAAAAGACTTTCATCAATAATTTATATAGAAGTCTCTCTATCTATTTATTGTATTCTAAAAAGACCTATATTATATGTAGTGTCAAACCCTATTAATCAATACTAATAATAATTGAGTAACATTTATGTAAGTTATATTTAACAGAAATTCATTTCTTTTTTTATTATTATATTTATGGATTTTTATTATCATTTGCTAATATTAATCATTTAATTATAAAATTTTATAAAATATGTTTGAATTAAGATTAAAAATAAAATTAAATCGTAATATCTGATTTTTGATGGATTATAACTCACGTACAGTAGTATTGAATTATATTGTTATTAAATCAAATATTCAGATAAGATAGCTTAAAATTTTGAAATAGAAATATGACAAGAATTAATCTAGGGAATGGGGAGCATGAGGCTAAGGAGGATTGGTTAAAAATTAAAGAGGGGAGGTGGGTGTAGACAAGTGCATCTAGAGGACAAACAAGAGAAGTGACTGTCTGTATGCCTGTAGTACACTGGCAGTGACATTGAGAGGAAGACTTTGGTAAGTGTTCCTTGATACATGATTTGCATCTGGGATGCCAGAGCTTTTAGGGCACCAGTGCGGCTGATAGAATGGTCCCCTTGAGGCCTTGTCCCTTCCTTCCCATCCTCATCAACCTGTAATTACATAATTTACTTACCCAAAAGCCTACTAAAATACAACCTAAAGGATTATCGCATGGCAATTAATAGGTCCATTTTTGTGTTTGTCTGATTTCACACACCCACAAAATTTACCCTCTTCACGTCCCCTTTCTTTCATATATTCAATATTGTCTTTTTTTTTTTAAATCACAAGCCATACAAGGTCTTCAACCACCATCTAAACTGCACTCTTTAGACCCATATTAGTTCTTAACTTCCAATTTCTCTAAAATGTTTCTTCAGACATACCTCCAATAAATTAATTTTTATTATTTTTTTATTTAGTGTTTATATTATCTTCAACTAATTTTAGAAGCTTTATCTAAAAAAATAATAATAACTTAAAAACTCTAAATAAGTTATGGAACATGCTAACCCTGCAGGGTTCTATGTTAATAATTATACACACCAACTATTTTTATCTATCAATATAAAACCCTATTTTGGTATTTTATTTAGTACAAATTTTTAAATGACTGTTGAACTTGAATATTTTAAATTAATATTTAAAAATAGAAAGGGACAATTAAACAAACCACTTTCCAAGTCACTCCCTCATTGCAGTCACCATTAAAAATCCCTCAGACCTTGTTTGTTCTATCTTTTTTTCGCTTTTTGGTCAAACGCATTTCGGTGCAGATACATTACATTAATTCTGCACACACGAATTAATGAAGTAAATCTTAATTCGCGTAAGTTCCAAGTTATAACCAAATCTATCTTCCATCTAATACTAGGGATAAATAATAAGAAGTAAAATTATAATCTTTATGTAACTTCGAAATTACAGTTTTTGAGTATTTGTATGAAATCATTAAATTCTTCCGTAGCCCATGAAACCACATTAGATCTGGAACTAAACTTTCAAATTTTACTCGGCTCAATTGCTCGGTTAGTATGTTATAAGAACAAGTAAAAATCAATTTAAAATAGAATGAGCATTACATCAGATGGACCATTAAGATTAATACCTTAGTGCAACATAAATAAGCAAGCATAGAATCCGCTTTGCCTTGTCAAATGAACAACGAAAGAGATAAAGGGTTCGTTAGCTCTAAATAATCTGTCTACTTATACACATGCCTAAGCCCAGGAAAAAACAGTACCTCCCTACAAAAATTATATTACAAATATTTGATTCAGCCGCCTGCAGCTTTCACTCATGGGCATTATTATTAGCACCTAAGGAGAGTAAAATGAGGCTTCCAAATAGATCTAAGCCAAAAACTACTAACCAAAGATTAATATTACAACATCGTTTGTGCGACAAGATCAGAGAAAAGGGGATGAATTGCTACCTAAAGTTAAATCTACAATTGTTTGTAACTTCTTGAAGGCATGAAATTAGTGCTTCGTGAATGCAACATTTCGTAGAGGTCTCCAGCTGTTGGACGATCAGTTGGATTTTTTTGGGTGCAACGTCTGAATACATCTATAAGAAATCTAAGTGTCTCTACATCTGCCTCTGATAAGTCAAGGTTTGTTCTAACTTTAACGGCTGCGTGTTCATCCAAAGACCCCAAAGCCTCTAATTCATCTGTTAGTCGTGGCCGTTTCCCTATCTGCTTAGAAATAAGCAATCAGTAATACATCCAAGACAACTATGCTCCACCTAGAATATTGACTACAAATAAGCTTGATGAGGTGGTGTCAATTAACAATAGAAATAAATCTCCTGCTACAGCCAAACAACCACAGTGCCAATTGAATTATCATGCAAGGAGAAGAAGTACATCACTATCTCATTCCTGGGGATGTAATTACATCCTTTTCTCACATCATTCCTTCCTGCTGTAAGTTTAACTAGTTTTTACAAGATTTTCTTTATTCCCCTAAAAGCCAAAGGCAAGATTTTCTTTATTCCTTTCAAAAGCCAAATGGCATCTGCGCTTAGTTATATAATCCTCGAAAAATTCCAAATAAATCCAAACAAATAAATTTTTAAAATGAACAGAAAAAATGATTGAATACCACGATGCAACAAAAACATTTTCCAGATAGAATTAGAATGAATTAAATCTTTGATATGTCCAAAATATTCATAATTCATACATCTGATATATAATTAAATCAATTTCATTCATGATATGTCAAAAATAGTCATGGTTTTGAACCAAAATGATTGAATATCATGATGAACAAACTGAATGTTGTCGCCAATCCCTGCAATAATGGATTGAATTTTGCTTCTTTTTTTCTCTATCCTAAACTCTATTTAGCACACACTCCCATTGACTGAGTGCTAATCTACGCATTTATAGTAGCAAAAACCCTGAAATTATTGTTGTTGCCAATCCCCGCAACTTTAGATTGAATTTTTTCTCTTCTTTTATAGTTGTAATCCCTACTCTGCTGTGATACATCACATAAACGCACACACATAAAGAGAAGGCGATAGAGATTTACCTGAAGAAGCTCATGAATGTGTAATTCAGACAAGCCAGAATATGGAACTTGAAGAGTCAACAATTCAAATAGTAGGCATCCATACGACCAGATATCCACTTCCTGTGTTATTTAAGAAATAAAAGTCAGAATCAAAGAAGCAGCAGTTAGCAACATGTAAAGAAAAGGAGAATAAATCATGAAAAAACAGGTGAACTGAAGAACCACCACATATGTAGATTTTCAACAACTCTACCAAAGTACAAATTATACATAAAAAAGAATAGCGAACTTAACAAAGACTGCGCTATCAGCACTAAATAAGAAGGTGATAACAAAAGAGGATGATCTGAGACAGGTACCACTGCAACAATTAGGAAGATGAAAGGAAAAGAAGATGATATAGGATTATTCTTTGCAGTGTAGGAAATTTAAGATAGCTTCTAGAGCAAAAAAACAATATGATAAAGTAGAATAGAATAGAACTTCAGAGGACTGAACAAAGAAAAAAACTATACATATTTTTGGAATGTACAAATTTTGGACATAATATATAATTTCTCAAGTATCCTTACATTACTTTTAATCTTTATCGTGATGTAGAAAATTTACAGGTGTCTGGCGCACAAAGAGGAGAGGACAAATAGAATAAAACCGAACTACAGAAGACTTAACAAGGAAAAATAACATGCTTCGAAAGGCATAAATTTTGATGCATAACATAACTCAAATACTATTTCATACTTCTAAATTTATTAAAATTTAAGTTATAAACTTAATTTCTTTGCAATTAACTATATATTAATTATTCATTATTGAGTAGAAAAATTATTTTAATAAATGTATAAATTTTTAAAATAAGAATAAATTTAACAGAATGAAAAAATTGAAGTCAAATTTTAGAGCTTTCAACCCCTAAGATGATGATTAGTCAATAGGAGTATTGACAAAAATCCGCATTGGCCCCCAATTGGAAAACAAATTCCAATTTCGTTAAATAATTTTAGAGCAGGATAAAAGACATTTTCCCACCATTTTGTAACCAAAAAAAAAAAAATTCTACTTTCAATCTCTCCCTTTTGGTAATATAAAAGGCATGATGTCTACTAGATTCTTGGAAATGATTAAAAATTAAAAAAAAAATGCACATCAGTTCTAACCTTTAAGATTCTTGTTTTTTTATGTAACAAATTTACTTCATTACTCATTTCATATCTACTTAAATTAACAGCATATACAATAATGAAAATTTAAACTTTTGTAATAAATATATATTTTTATCAATTTTAATTAAAATTTAATCTCATTTTTGCAATCAGCATTTTATTCAATCATGCAACTGATTTTTTTTAAATAACAATTTTTCTGCTATAAGTCACTTCAAGCATCCTGCTGCATTGAATAACTTTACACTGCTGCTTTGAGTAACTTAAACCAAGACATTTCTTTAAACAATTCAAACATCCTCTCTAAGTTCCTATATTTTTCTATGGCACCAAATGCTACATAATTAATGAAACTGGAATGCATTTCCATGAAGATTTACAATATACTTAAAACTTCCTCTTTTAATTTGTCTCATATTAGATGGGAAGACAAGGACATACCAGCATTATCATTTGTATCCTGTTTATTGCACAATGCATTAAGTGGAACTATAGCATGCTTTCCATGGAACGAAAAATAATTTGAAACATCTGCATGAATTGGTTTTAAGGGGGAGAAAAAAATCTTACCAAACCATATCTACTATGTGTATGCATTGCCTGCAGAACCTCTGGTGCCATCCATCGGGGAGTTCCAACACAAACATCAGGACGAGGTATTCCTGCATGAGCAATACAGCATGTATGCAAGAAGGACCGAAGTGGCACTGCTCTATCAAAATCACAAAGTTTCACAATAGGTGCTCCATCGGCTCTCTTCTCATCTAAATCAATCAGGATGTTTTCACTTTTTACGTCACGATGAATAATGTGTTTCGAATGAAGCTCAGATAATGCACTCGCAACATCCTGTGCAATCCAAAGTGCCAAATCCATTGGCAGATGCTTTTCACCAGCTTTGGAAAGCTTCTCTATATGACTCTGTCATAAAAAAGGTATATGCCGAGGTTGAATGAAAATGCTAATAAACAAACTAACTAACTAAGTTAATCTTTCCAAAAAAAAAGTAAAAGATACCTTTAAAGATCCCCCGTTCACATACTCCATCAAAATTGCAGATTGTAATACACGATGCTCAACATTACCATCAGCTGAAGGAACCCATTTGGAAGATATCTGGTGTCCGTACAGTTCCACAATGCAGGAGTGTTTCAAAGCACCTAAAATCCTAACTTCTCCCAAGCAATTGTATTCAAAATCCCTAACTTCCTCCGATGAAGTCCCACACACTTCCAATGTTCGCACCTACAGCATCAAATGTAACAGACAGACCAACTCTTAAGAAATTTTTTATATGACTTCAACATAATGTATAAAACTAACGAGAATGAAAACAATGTTGTTTAACAATTTAAAATATATATATAATTTCTCTTCCTCTTCTAGCCAAGGGGTGTTGATCATGGATCTGAATTTGAATGACTACAAGATTGATGAACATGTCAGAGTCCTTCGGCCCCTTACCCACTGCAGTTTCCAACTAAATGATAATGATAAACCCATTTGAAAGTTCGGCACTAGTGGTTCCTTCACTGTGAAATCTTTCTATATGGACCTTCGCTCATTTGAATAGCAATCTCCTTCAGCCCCTTACCCACTGCAGTGTCCAACTAAATGGTAATAATAAACCAGTTTGAAAGTTGGGGACTAGTGGTTCCTTCAATGTAAAACTCTCTATATGTACCTTTGCCCATTTTGGCTCGCCCATGCAGTGACTACCCTGGAAGCTTATCTAGAAGCTTAAAGCATATCCTAGAATTACCTTCTTTGCTTAGGAAGCAATAAGAATGAAGGATTCTCACTATCAACAATCCCTGAAAGAGGGAGAAGATTCTAGTTGATGGCTGCTACTTGTGTATGAGGGAAGCTAAACCATCCTTTGTGGCGTCCTTTCTCCTTCCAGCTTTGATACAAAACCCTTTATGAGTTCCTTGGTGTTAATTGGGTGATGGCAGGTCTTGTGGCTACTGAAATTTGGGTTCTGGATCTCTAAAGTGAAAAAAAAAAAAAAAAAGTCATCTTTCTTATCTCCTTGACTACCTTATGTATCATTTGGAAGGAGAGAAATAGAAAAGCTTTTGAAGGCTCTGTTTTTCCCTTTAAAGACTTACGGTGCCAGATGTTTGGTTTCTTTCTTAAGGTCATCCTTCTACTTTAGATGAGGACTTGGGACACCTCATATATCTTTTGACTAATTTGTAAACTCTTTTACACTTGGGCAGTACCCTCTTTTGTACTTCAGATAATGTCCATATCTTTTTCTGAAATAACAGATAATGTCCATATCTGCTTTTCTTTCAGGAAAAAAGAACTAACAGCAGTAGTAGCATCTATAAATTCATCAAAAAGCTAATGCAGGCAACATCAATTGACTACCGGAGTATTATATCTCCAGTGAGGTAATCACCTAAGACTAACAAGACCATTCAAGGAACAAACCTTTGCTGCAGCTTCAAGAGAACCAACTTTGCATCGAATAAGGGAACTAGAAGCTGCTCTTAAAGTTTCATCACAGGCAGAAAGAGAAGGAAAATAGCATCCAGGATCAAGACTGCTTTTAGCTGCAATGGAGGCATTAACTCTTGTAAGGGGGATGTACCTGCCACAAGTAGCATTTATTATTGCAAAATAAACACAAACCAAAGAACTACTATCACATATTAGTATCAAATCCTTTTCAAGAAATATGAAAGATAAATTATAAATGAGCCCCTAACTTTCGAGCCTAATTACAATCAGGTCCAGCAGTTAGAAAAATTCATAATCTAGTCCTATTTTTAAAACAAACAATACCACCCAATCCACTGAACCAATTCTATACATCAAGATTGTAGTCAATGCACAAATCAATCTTTTTTGCAAAAGGACATATGAGAAATTTCTATAAGAAATAAAATATGTGAATCTTAAAGAAGATTTAAAAAAAAAAAAAAACCCTGACCAAAATTAGAAAGAAAGAGTTTGACTAATCAAGCTTTCTTCCATCACAGTTCTCCAAGCTCTCTTACAAATTTTTGTCAAGATTCAAATTTCTTCAAAATGTAATGTTTTTTCTTCTTCCAGATAAGTTCATCATTTATTCTCTTGAGAAAAAAAGAGTGATTTATGTTTTAACTGTGATTTCAATAAGTCACTGGACTGAGCTGTCACACTTCCTCAAAATGTAAGGACTAGATTATAATTTTTTAAGCCAACGGACAGAGTTATAATTAGGCCAATAACACAGGAACGTCCCTATAATTTACCCAAATATGAATGTGATAGCTCGACAATAGAGATGGAAGTAGAATGTTTTCTAGACCACAAAAAAACAATTCATAACTTGACCACCAAAAGGACTGGATTAACTGGCATGTAATCTGCAATAAAAAACAAAGCAAAAATAATACTGGGGCACATACACAGTCTTAGCAAGATGAGCAATTTTACAAAGTCTCAGTTGTTAAAAGGGAAAAAAATAACTCAGCTGTTTATACAATAAAACCAACAGAGCTCCAATACTTCAGTTAAGGCAAGAGCATCATGACACAAAATCAAACCACGTGCAATGTTGCATGATAAGACATACTCAACACAAAAACATAGAACCCAAGGATATTAGCAACAAAGAGAGTATTATGACCACTTTTAATAAAATTATTCACCTGCAAAGATATTCAATATCTTCCTCTTCCCTAATGTCATGAGGACGACAGGCATCGACTATCATACGAACCCATGAATCACCTCGTTTGATAGGAATAATATTCCAGGCATGCGGCAAGAAATCCAGGTAACCCCTAACAAGTTCGCAAGGTAGTGGAGGCTCCATCCGGTCACATAGATACTACAATTAAATGTTGAATCAATTATTAATGAAAAATGAAAACAAACAATATAAAAATTCATACTCACTAAAACAGAAATGCAATATGATAATCACCTTCATGAGCAAAGCTCTGTGTCTACAAACACCAAACTGCAAACTCCCTATAGGAACTATTATGGAGTTTCTTCTCAACTTAATGGAACGTAATGATTTCTCACAGAGGTCAGCAAAAATTATATCCTCCACAGAGTCCAATATTTGTTTGGTGGATGCGCTTATATTGTCACTATTTCCAGTTGAACAGGTGCAAACAAAAGGCTTCTTATAGTTTGAACCAGATACTGCTTTTCGTGTTCTTTCTACAATGGCACTCCTATCACTGCCTCCAAAATGATCAGATACAAAAAGTGCGAGCAATGACGCAATTTGCAGGTTATCAACAAAAATCTGATCCCTATCTTTGGAAGAACGATTCAATTGCTTCAACTGAAATACCAAAGCTTGAGCAGAGAGGAGAATGGCATCTAATACTTCATCTCTTTCCCTAAAGAAATAAACAATTAAGGATATTGCATTGTTAAACCATGCCTTTGTTCAGGATATAGATTATATTTGTATATTCACATGTAGATAATACTACCTGTCAACAAGGATGACTTCCCGTGACTCAAGATTCAAAATTTGCTCATAACTCTGAAGAGGCATAAAGGGCCTATCACGGCCTGCATCATAAAAACCATCTGGTAGACAATCATCAATACTACACAATGAAGTATTACTATATTTATGGGATAGAATTAAGCTGTCCTTGGTTGGTCTCTGGTATTTGCATGGTTTTGGATTATCTAGATAGCTATCAGAATGCCTCTTTGACTTGGGAATAGACTTGGATGTCTCCGAAGATGAACCATTATCCTCAGTACCAGCTCCACCATGTGAAGGGGCTACAGATGCTTCACACTCATAATATTCATTTTCAGCCCCGTCTTCATTATATAATCCCTTTCTAAATCTGACTTTTTCCTCAACATCAATACCTAAATTTTCACTTTCAGCATCCACATTAACTAATTGTTTATCATCATCAAGGCCTAGAACTTCCGATGCACCTTCTGCAGAACTTTTGGAGGTCTTTACATCTTCAATGCAAGGTTTGCTAATCCCATCTGCCTTGACATTCAAACCTTCAGAAAGTCCTTCACCTTTCCACTTCCTGCTGTTGTTTAAACGTTCTTGACGAGCCCTCTGCTGCAAGTAATGCTGCTGCCGCTTCCATCGCTTAGTTGACCTCCGAGGAGAAAAGCATCTGCTATTTGAAGAGGTCTCAGTTAATATGCTTGATGAGGAATGAGAGGCTGCGTCAATTTATCATATAGTCAACATCAAGTAATCTTCAGAATTAATAATTAGGATATCGAAACATGAAAGTATCAGATTCCATATGAGTGCAAGTTGGAAAAGTAACTCCACAGGCCTCACCATTAAAAGAAGCACGCCGCCCATCAGCATTACAAAAAACACTTCCATCATTCTCTGGAATAAAGGCTTCATATACATCCATTTCAACTGAAGAATTGACGAGCTCATCATTGGAGGAGTCTTTACCATTTCCTTCTAAATAGCAGCATATCCATGATGGTATTTGACAATAACTTAGGAGCTTATTGTACTAAAACAATTGTGAAGAAAAAAAAAACAAAACAAACACATTACATCGAGGAAATAAGACGTGCATGAGTAAGAAACTTCAATGAATAATAACAAAACCCTTTTAATCATACTTGAGAAAAAACAATAATGAAATAAGCCATGATCTCCTTTCAGTTCCCAATTTATTTGTCTTCTACATTAACAGCAAACTATGTCCAGGCATCCATTAATTAATAGCCTTTTCTAAGTAGCAACAAAGTGATGATATAAGGGGAGTCCAATCACTACTAAAGATATGCTTTGCGGTATAAGACCACAAAAATCACAAATACAATATGATCAGCAGAATGCCATTTCCCAATCAAAATATATTTGTGAGAATATATTAAATAAAGAAAACAAAAGAAGTCCACAAAATTGATCGATTATCTGAAGAAAAACAAGGATATTGTTCTATCAAATAAAAAAAGAAGAAAGACTGTTTTCAACAAGGGAAAAGAAAGTTGTTTCACTTTAGAGCTGTTTTTGCCAGTGTCATTTTCACAATCCAAGCATCAACCAAGCAAACAGAGCCTTATTTACGATATTCTTTTCTGAATTCATATATTGATGTGAGCAAGAAAAGAGAAAATAATTTCTTTAAAGGGAGAATCAGCCAAGAGGGAAGACTTCTCCCTAAACCATGTGATATCTTAAAAAAAGAGGAAATCAAATCTCTTTTCTTAAAGAACTAATCTTCATGGTTTAAGAAAGATATGGGTGGCCTCTTTGCTCCTTTAATGGCCAGCCTTAATTAACCATATTTACTTCCCCTAATTTCTCCATAATTAATTATTATACTCCCATTTAAAAAGGAAAGATCCTACCTAACTTATTCTAGTCAAAATTTTCTTAATTTTTATAATTTTCTGATTCAAGATAAAATTTAATTTTCTTATAATTTTTACCATTAATTTAAGATATTTATATCTTTATGATGCACACAGCTTACTTTTGTAAATAAATTTTCAATTCATAATTGTAATCACTCAAGTTTGAGAACAATAAAACTATAGTTTTTAACTAATTAAGTTTTGTCAACCTTCTTGTTGAGTGTGAATTGATTTAACTTATTAAGGTTATTCTTGTCGCGTTTTATCAATTTTTTTTCGAATTGATTTCTAACTTATCAATTTCATACTTGTGGTATTTTTAATCAATTCAAACTATTTTAATTATTTTGGTTGACATTCACATCTTGAATATAGGTCAAGTAGAGAAAGTTTGTTGAGGATTTTATGATTCTGAATGCTGATGTTATATGCGGAGTTCTTGATCACATTAGTTGATCTTGAATTCCGTATCATTACTTAAAAAAGAAAAAAGAAAAACAACTAAATTTGTATATTTTCTATAAGTCTATCTTCAACAACTATATTACTTAAGTTGTACGTAAGTGCTTCTTTTTAATAAGTCATAATTGTTCAATTTATGTACATAATATCAAAACTGATGAATAAAAAATCACTATTATTTTGAATTTTTTAAAGCCCATGTTATTAGTACAATCGTTGAATAATAAATTTGGACTATTTGAATGATATTATCTGACAGGAAGTCGCATGCAGTCAGATTTCTAGTTCTCTGTGGAAACAAACCTTCGGGTGAAGATCCTCTGCAGGCTCATCAACGATCAAGACAACCAATTCATGGTCAACCCACTAGGTGAGAATATGAGGTTTGCCTAGATATTACAAAAAGGAATAAGGTAGACATGCCTTCTTATGATGGCAAATTGGACCCCATCATTTTCTAGGACAGGTTGAGGCAACAGAGCTAATCTGATTGGTAATATATCAACTAAATAGAGCTTGTGGGTTTCAACAAAATGAATATCAACATCTATCAATGGGAGGTAATAGAACAAAAACTAAAAGAGAGACACCTTTCCACTTGCTACTGGAAACATCTGGCTACAGAGTTTGTTAAACCTGAGGCAATTGACTGATTGTGTGACTGATTACTTAGCTCAATTCAAGTAGGCAATTCTTAGATGCAAGCTTAGGGAAGAACGAATGTCTCTGTTACTGGATTTATCAATTATTTTAAGTCAAGGGAGAAGTTTCCTTGTATTCTTACTAACTCTTTAGAGGAAGCCAGCCAAAGAGCTCTTAGGATAGAACATTTCAAGTTCCCCACTGCTCATTAGAAAGAAAATAGTTCAATCATAAGTCTATTCCCCAGTTGAATTTCTAAGCAAAGCTTGCATATCTCTAGTGCCTACCTCTTCCACTCATCCAAATGGTCTTTCTAGAGGATATGCTGGTTACCCAGTTGAACATTATCAGTTTTTTTTTCAGATAGAAAAAGAAAAATTATTGATTAAAAAAACGAATTACAAGAGAGACGAGGAGATATCTTTAAGAAAAAAAAAAAAACAGAAAAACAAAACAGAAGTTTCTAAATCCTAGACCAAAAAAATGTAGAGCGCAGACCTACAAGGCTAACAACCAGAACTCCTGTTAACCACCACAAAAACTAAACTAAAAAAGGAGTTCTTCCAGAATAACAAATCAGACCAATCCAAAAGCTCCTGAACAAAAACCAGATAAAAAACTTGCACAAAGACAAAGAAACTACCTTTTCCCTCAATTTTCTCTACATCAACCATAATTTTTTCAATTGCTACTCTCTCAAGTTCATTTTCCACTTTCTTTTTCGTACTGTGGATCTAAGGGGGGAGGGGGTGGGAAACAACCCTTACATATTCACTAAAAGACTAACCAACTTTAACCTAAGGAATCAAGAACAGATTGAGGATCTCTGTTTCCCCTCTAAGGTGGTTGGCTAAGGCTAATTTTCGGGTGGCAAAAAAAAATTAGTGGCATTGAAAACTGCCATTATAGAGTGGATGAGGGAGGAGAGCGTTAGGGTTGAGGAGGGCACTAATAGACTGTTGGAGGAGTTAAGAGGGGTTGGACCGGGAGGACAGGGAAATTGGTCTTTCGAGGGAGAACGGGGAGAGGAGGGGAAATGGTTAGGGCGGAGCTGGCTAATAGGATTCGTATGGAAGAGATCTCATGGAAGCAGAATGCTAGGGAGAAGTGGATTGAGGAAAGGGATCGTAACTCAAAGTATTTCCATAGTCTGGCTAGTCATAGATGACGATGTAATCCTGTTGAGAACTTGCACATCGTTAATAAGCTCGTCTCGCCCAATGATTACTTGAGGGAGGGTGCCATGAACTTTTTTCAACAGCTATATATCGAAGAGTTCCTGCTGCAACCTACATTGGATGAGCTTCATTTCAATCAAATTCGTGAGGCTAGTAGGTGCTTTTTGGAGGAAGAGTTTACTGACGAGGAGATTCTTGATAGCCTTCGGAGCTGCAATAGGGA
>NW_019014648.1:1576490-1588466 GCF_000150535.2 Carica papaya | reverse complement strand
GACAAGTTGATGACAAGGAGTCACATTATGGCCAATGGGTGCTCTCTATGCATGAATGCTGATGAATCGTGCAATCATCTTCTTCTTTGGTGTTCGGTGACGTCTACTTTATAGTTTATGGTTTATAGTCGATTGGGTACAAATTGGGTGATTAGGGGTTCGGTGAAGGATGAATTGTGGGCTTGGGGTGGGATTAGAAGAAGTATTAAGTTTATTAGAATGATTCCTTTGTCTATTTTTTAGGTTGCATGTAAAGAGAGAACCAATACAGTTTTCAATGGGTGTGTGAGGGATATTGGTAAAATTAGAGATAAATGATTGCATACTTTTGGGATCCTAGTTCCGGCTCATGACATGTATGGGTGGAACGATTTTGGGAGGGTTATTGATGTACTAACCAATTAGTAAATTCTTTGTATAGAGGCGGCACTCTCTTGGCATTATATACGTAATATACATGTTTTTTATCTTAAAAAAAAAAAAAAAATCTTCTCACTTGGACAAAAAGATTCAGCTTCCTACATCTGGACATGGAAGAGTGACTTCCTTTGGATAAACATCATCACATGTAGTTTTGCATATATTGAACCTATCCGATCCAATATCTTAAAGACTTAACCAGACATCATAAATCCCCCAAAAAGATCACTTACTCTATCTAATACATCATTATCCTTCTCTCATCAATTGATACAAAATTTTGTTATTTTAGTGTTAAGCCCGAATTTCATCCAAAAGCAACCTTCATCTATTTTCAAACTTGAATCAAAATTTGAATCAATATCATGGTCAGAACATGATAACTCACCCACTCCTATAGGTAGAAGTTCAGAAGAAGGAGCCAATGTGGACATTGCTCTTGGATTATAGGAGCCCTACTTCCCATTGTATTGTCACTCAGTTCCTTGTCCAATAAAAAAGGAAGCCTTACTTCAGCTACCATTTCAATTTCTAAATGATCGCTTCACATGTTAAACCCAAAGCTCTTGGATTTTTCTTAATGTTCTCACTCACTGGAATTAGTTATTTTCAAGATGAGAATGATATAGAACTGTCTAAGAAGCATTAAGAGTCTAATTCGGAAACTTTTTTCCATTCTCTAGGAGATTTGAGCATGATTTTACTAGTACTTATATAAACTATTATTATTACCTGTGTTGGAATATTTTTTTTTTCTAATCCAGTGTTATATTATATCTTCTTATTACCTCGCTTATTTCCCATTTCCATAACCCTAATATTCCTCTTGCCTCCTACTTGATCCCTTTTCCTCTACATTTTCCTTAAATCCTATTATCTCTCTTGTAGTATTATTTCATCCTACATCAAGAATAGATGTCAAGCAAATGATTTAATGACCCAACAATTAGCCTATAATTATGGGTTTCAAATATGAAGATTCTCAGGAAATATGTAGAGAAGAAAAAATGGATAAGTGCTTAATAGAATTATATAAGTAAAGATTGAGTGTACCTGAAGATTCAAATTTTGAAGGTTATGCATCAAACCAAGCTCAAGAGAACCCAAAGATGTCAACCGATTATTTGACAAGTCCAAGTTCTCCAATCTTTGTAGGGCAGTCAGACCCGAAGGTAGTTCCATCAATTTATTATTTGCAACTTTCAGTGATATCAAGAACTTCAAATAACTTATTTCAGTTGGCAAGCTCTTTATTTTATTAAATGAAAGGTCCAAATATTCCAAACTCTTTACACAGCCAATTTCTGGAGGAACAAATCTGAAAATATATGTAAATATATATATCAATATTAAGCTTCTCAAAGGCCTCGTAAACAAACATATTAAGCTTTATTTACGTGACTAACATTCAACAACTTCAAGTGAATTGGAAATTCATATTCTCCTAAAACAAAATAAAGAGAAACAGATCAACAAAGTTTTAATCACATGCTTCAAACTATTAAATAATATGGCAAATTACCAAATTAATTTTTTAAATTTGGTACTTGATACAGTTTAGTCTTTAATATTTTTCCATTACAATTTGATCTTGAACACTTTATATCTACTCCAAGAGTGCAGTTTTTAGTCCATTTCCTAATGGAAAAAATTTTCAAAAAAAAAATTTATTTTGGATTTTAAAATAATTAAGAAAATCAAAAATTAAAAAAATATGTGTTAATTAACACCACCTCTCTCTCCTTTCTTTTTTGTTTGATAAGCATAATAATAAATTAACTAATTAAATGAATTAAATAAAAAATAAAGGAAAGAGAGAAGTTGTTGTCAATCAACATAAATTTTCTTTTTTTAAAAAAATTAAACTTTTTAATTATTCTAAAATTCGAAATAAGTTATTTTTAAAGCATCAAATATAGGCTAACCATTTTAAACTTTTTTCCACTAGAAAATAGATAGACATTGGATATCTGAAACATCTGCAAAATGTTGGAATAAAAATTATAACGGAAAAAACATCGGGGACTAAAATATTACAAGTGCCAAACTTCAAGGACTGATTTAGCAATTTGCCCTAAATAATACAACTAGTGTCAATGCGCAACAGTCTCAGCATGCCAACAATGTTAGGAAAAGTTACCAAAAGAATTGCTGAGTTCATTGTCTTCAAGTGTGGAAAGGAGAGGAATAGTAGCAGCCATAAGAGGTTAGAACTTGGAACATTAAATATATATTCGACCATAAAAAGTATAGTCATAGAAATTGTTTTCACCAGCATAATCACTTCAAAATTAGTAATCATTTGGAATATATTCTACAAATTTTCATACTTCCTTCTTCCTGCGTTTAAGTTCCTGGTAGATAGTTAGGACCAAGTTTCTGCACTTAAGAATCTTGAAGATAGAGAAACTTGTAATAAACAGTTTAGGAGCCGCACACTGAGAGCTCATTCTGCAACTATATTAATGCCCAAAAAATACCAGATATTTTTTATTAGTCTTTACCTCTTCTCCAATAAACCTGCTAAAATTGGCAATCACATTTTTGTGCAAATAACAAGATATATTGTCTGTCTAATTGACCTAGCTACTGAATCATGCAACTATTACGACCCTAGCTAGTCTGAGCGTTCACAAATAAATTATAAAAGAATATAAATAAAACAAATAACTTCCTACCAATCTAAATTGATCCTGCAAAGTAGAGTAGCATGCATTTGCCCAAATTTAGTCATTTACCCCAAATTTTTTCTATGAATCATCAAATATAAGCACAATTATCCACTTTGCGAAGAGTCTAATTAACACTGATACAGAAACAGACAACTTGACAAACAAAAAATTACATATAGATAGAATCAAGCCTAACCAACTGCTACATGTCGGCATATTCTACCTACACAAACCATTAAAAGGTTACTAACTCCTCCCATAATCTTCTGCATCTCAACTACCTAATCAGTTGTGACCAATTCTTCCACATTAAACATTTCAAGACAACATAATATTCCACAGAGAAACAGTTAATCACAATTGTCCAATCAGAACCAAATTCTATTTCTAAAAAATGTTCTGCAGTTAATATGGTGTCAGGTGATAGATTTGCAATTACATGTATAAGCACATATTTCCTATGTACTTATGCAAAGGGCTTGGAAAAAAAAATTCCTCCAAATCAAGTGCAGTTTTTTCAGAAAGCAGACCAAAAAAAATTACGAGATAAAGGCAAGGGCATACGCTATTTCTACCATTCATTGTTTTCTGAATATTTCAAAATAAACACAATTTAAGATCAAAATTTTGGGACTTATACTATGGTTAACTCTACTGAGCCAAAGAATTGTACTAATAAGCTCCATGCTTTAGAAAGTTCAGGTCGTTATGTATTCCTGGAATTAAAAAGACAACTGAAGTTCAGAGCACCCAACAGCTTAAAAACAAGAATACTCGCCTTATAGAGAAGTGACAAACAGAAAGTTTGGTCAAGCACTTTAGCGCAGCAATCTCGCTCAACATTTTCAAAACCGAAGGCCGATGAGGGACCTTAGTCAATTCCAGCTCCTTCAAGCCCTCCAATTTGGTCAAAGATAACCCACTATTGAACCCCGGCGAGGATACTTTCACCTGCAGACACTCCAACCTCCCCAAATTTCCCAACTCCGCTGGCAATAAATTAATCTCATTCCCAAAGAACTTCAAAGTCTTCAATCTTGAAAGCCTTCCTACTGCTTTCGGTATCAAATTGAACACATTCCTATAAAGGTACAACCCCTCCACCGAATCATCTGCCTTGTCCAACAACGAGAATTCAAGATTTTGATTCAAGACATCAATGACGGGTTCATCCTCGGGTTTGCCGTCACCATTGTGGCTATCATCACCGCAACTGCCTGTGTTGGTTTCTTGGTCGTTGCTGTCATCAATTGAAGCAGTAGCATTTACAGTTGTGCGCGATTCTTGGCGGTTATCGAGAGATACGGGGCCTGCTTCGAGGGAATTTGAAACCTGCATGGGGCGTTCAATCGAAGTGATTGAGAAGGATTCTGAAAAGATAGGGAGCTATTTAGAAATTGATAGGAAATCCGGGGCTTAGGGCAAGCCGTGAATCCGTTCGGGGGAAGGAAAATAAAGCTAACGCATAAAGAATGAAGGAGAATTAGAGGGAAAAGTGAAGAAAATTTGAGGAGCGGACAGGGGGCGGAGAGAGAGAGGCCGCTCCTGTGCTAGAACCTAAAAGCGAGAGAAGAAACCCTAGAATCCAGACGAAGCGTGTAGTTCAGTTATTAGGGCGGAAGTTCTGGCATTATAATATATAATATTTTATATAAACGGAGAAGGAAAATAAAATAGGCTACCAAAAGTTTGAAAATTTTGATTTTCTTTGGAGCAATTCACCTTTTTTAGCAATGGTTAAATGTCAAAAATACCCTTCTCTTTGCCCCGACGACGAGTAGTCAAATATAGAGGCTGGTCAAAACTCAAAGAACGACTTTTTCTTGTGAGGGTGAGTGAACTTTCTCTGCGATTGTTCTGGTTTAATCTTAAATTTCATACATTAAACTAGTATACTAATATTTGACAAACATGTACGAATTAATAATATATTGGTTATATGTTTTCTGACAAGTAAAATAGAAAGGAGCTTTGGAAGTAAATTAAATGAAAATAGAATAAGATTTCAATGGAATGTTATCCGCGAGTAAATGATTTTAGTAAAAAAAAAAAAAAACTCATTTTCTTTGATGTAATTAATTAATTATATTGCTAAAAATTCTTAAACAATGTATATAATAAATATTTTATGTGTGTTTTAGCTGTAGTTTATTTATGGGTCTATAATGTCAAAACACTTTATAAAAAAATAAAAATTATATTCTGTCAAAACTAAAACTAAAACTAAAAATTTATTTTTAAAATTTTACTCACATAAATTTATTAATAATAAATATACCTTTATTATTTTATATCCCATATTTTCCTATTTGACCTCTGCAAATGGAGGCCTGCAATCATCGCCAATTGTTGGAGTTGGTTGTGGGAGAGGTGGGTATGAAATGGGGTGTCCATTATGGTGGAATTTGAGCGTACACTCTCTCTCTCTCTAGTTTTTTTTGCAGTTATGAAGAGCATGTAAAGATGGTTGTTCATTTACAATTCTATTTTTTAGCCCACATCCCTTATGGGACAAGACTGAGAGTCCTCCTTTTGTAATCAATCATTCCATAAAAGATAAAAACATTTGCCCCTTTATGCTTTGTTATCTCGTCTCTCTATTTCACTTACTCTCTTAAAAAAATAATAGTCAGTAGCGTCCGATGATATCGGCTATGTTAACTTCATTTTATTATTTATTTAATAACTATTATTAAAAATTATAATGACATATTGTATTAGTAAATCATTTAAAATTAAATTTTATATAAAGAGATCGAATTTTAAGTGAGATAACTTGTGATTTTTTTTCGATACAAAGTAGAAAAAAAAAATATGACCTAGATATTACACATTCTAGGTCAAGAAACACCAATGAAATTTTTTTTTAATAAAGTTAATGAGCTCAGCAAATGGTTGACTATGATACCAATAGTCCGAAGGATTCGAGAATGCATGATTAGCCTAATAATTTGCATAGTGGTTCCTTTTTTTGTAAATATGTTGAATCTAAACATTCTAATTTCTAATTAACCAATATTTTATAACTTAAACCAGGTTGAAGTTAACGTTGACATGAATTATCTCATTGTGAATCACTTTGTTCAAAACTTCAATAGCAAGAATATTATCCATTTCAAAAATAACTTTGTGTGCTCCTAGATTCTATGTCATCTCAAGGCGATAAATGGCACCCCAAAGCTCAGCCTATAAGACTGAACAGGTTTTAATATTTCTACCGAAGCCCCCTAACCAATTACCATTAACGTCCCTACCAGTACCACCCGCACATGTCAGGTTGATGTTAGCTCGAAATGCCTTGTCTGTATTAATTTTAATCTAATATTGAGTTGGTGTTTTCTAACCAATAAGCTTCTCTATATTTCTGCAGGGCTAGTCATTGATCGTTACAGCAATGGGCATTACTTTAAAAGTGTAGTCCGTCATTTTGAATATAGCTTGCTTTATCTCATCAACACTGAGCGGATTACCTCAAAAAATAAAACAATTTATTTGATTACATAGCGACCAGTAAATAATTTCAAATATAATTTTTCAATCTCTGAAAGTCGAGTACCATTGCCATTTGTTCCGCAAGTTGCCATTCATCAAAACTTAAGTTAAAAAAGTTATGTTTCTCATCATGTGGAATAATGTTCATCCAGAGACTTCTTGCTTGATGACATTCTTTTAACACATGATTAATATCTTCAATTCATAGACCACAGGCCTCGCAACCCAAGATCTTCAGTCATATGTCTTTTAGCATGTTTGTCGTTCGTGAGTAAACTCTTTTATAAGACTAACCAAAGGAAATGTTGGATTCTTTGAGCACCTGGCCACTTTCAAGCTAAATCCCATTTTCCATATGGATCAAAAAAATCATTGCTAATAAGTATAATGTATACATAATTTACCGTAAACTTATCACTTGAGGACAGGCCCCAGTAAGGTTCATCAGCCCCCATTTCTCTATGCAGAACCATTACAGCTGTCAATTGAAGAATGATGTTTACAAGAAACATATTTTGCAACAAGTTTCGATTCCACTAGCCCACTGGAGTAACAAATCCCTTGACATGTTTAGATAGATTAGGCTCTTCAACAGGTTGGAAGGTAAGTAATTTAAGGGGACCACAATCACCCAACCAGTTATCTTTCTAAAATTTCACATTGCTTCCATCACCTATATTCCAATGAACTCCTTTCTTAACTCATTCTAAAGATAATTAAAGTTTCTCCATAGATGTGAGCAAACCTTCAAATTAGTCTTATTTCTATAAGGATTCTCCCAACTATATTTATGCCTTAAATTTTGGATCCAAAGAAGATGAGGCTTGGTGATAATAGCAAACTCTGCATTCATAAGAAAGACTTTATTGAAATCTTTGAGGCTAAGAATACCTCCTTTACCATAGGTACAAATACTATTTCAACAAGCCAGTTATATGAAGAGGTTGCTCGTATGAATTTCGATTCACATCAAGAAACAAGAGCTTTTATGCTTCTTATGGACAAATTAAACATGACTAAAGCTTTAATGACTTGCATTCTTGAGCGGTACAGTTTTTTCATGGATAATTTGCTTTATTAATAAGATAGTGACACAATTTTTATGATATCATTTGATATGTATTATTGCGTGAATATCTAATTAAATTAAAAAATAAGAATAATATATATAAATAAATATAAAAAAAAAAATTATATTAAAAAAATACTAATAAGGAATTAACTACTAAAATATAAAGAGAAATAACTTACACAATAGAAATAGAAGCGCTTGGTGATATTAATATATATAAAAAAGTCACAAAGTTAAATATAAAAAATTAAAAATAAAATATGTTGGTATTATTATTTTTTAGTAAAAATTAATTAATAATTATATTACATTATACATTAATAATACCATAATTTACAAATATAAAATAAGATCAAACTTTTAAAAATAACGCTTGGAAATATACAACCCAACTCATCCCAGAGCATGAGTAAGAAACTCTAACTGTGCAGCCAAGAAATTTGGTAAATCTATTAGCGTTATTTGAAAATAAAAGGTTAGTAGGTAACTGTTAGGACTTAGGTTAGTAGGCTCTGATTCCCGCCCTATAAATTCATATTCCCTTACACATAAATAATCTTCATTGACAAAATTCAAATCTCTGGCTCTCTCTCTCGGAGACACGCCAAACACTCTTTTTCTCGTGTGAATTTTTCTGCCATAGCCAACATGATTGCTACTCTCAAGTCAGCTATTGTTCTTCCTTTCCTTCTGAAAATTATTTGTATTATATCGCATAGAGTAACCTTGTTGATTTCTCATTTTCCCTGTTTGATTGAGGTCAGAGCCGAAGAATCAAACCAGCTACAGCTCATTGAACGAGGAGACATCGATGACGAAGACGACTTTTTTGAAGCCATTGACAAATGTAACCTCTGCGACTCTTCAATTCTCGCCTTGTTTCCTTTATAACTCTCAATCTCTACATATTCTTTTTCTAAAGCGTTCAATGAATATTGAAGTTGTTCGCTCGTTTTAACGATTTTATTAGTAATGTTGAAATTTAAGTACGATTTCTCTCTTTGTTTACTGTTATCGTGATTAATGCTGAGAGTAGATTTGATTTTTTTCCTGACTTTATCTTGTTATGTTTGTCAATAGGATCATAATTTTTTTTAAATGTTGAATGAATCTGTCTAGGTTTGGAATGTATCCAATAAATTTATCGTTGTTTCAGTTCGTTTTGACATCTTTCGAATAACATGTTTATTACGTATTTATTTTATTTGCTCCAATTTTGCGCATCCGGTGTGGATTTTCGTTTCGGGTACCGAGCCATGAATTTTGAGTACTTTCCCTCTAACTGTCGAGCATCTTCTGCTTCTGTTTCACATCCAAGCACTGCCAGCGAACTTCACTTCATTGTTGATGATGTTCACCTCATATTTGAAATTTGCGTTACACTTTGGTACATTTACACCAGAAGTCTTCATTCAGTACCATTTTACGCTGATGTTGAATACTGCCTTCCTGTTTGCCATGCATCTAGGAATTTCACTTTGATTAATCGGATAGACGTTCATTTCACGTTTTAAGTTGTTTCTTGATCGACTTGTTTGCGTTATTCATATCTTTTCCAGTGATCTCGCAAGGAATCAATGCTGGAGACGTGAAGAAGCTTCAAGATGCAGGGATATATACCTGTAATGGCTTGATGATGCACACAAAGAAGGTATAGGGATTTTCAATTAATTCGTTAAATATCTGAGACGATTTTCACTATATGCTAACTATCATACTGCCTGGTCCGATGCTGTCTGTTTTCAGCACTTGACGGGTATAAAAGGGTTATCAGAAGCTAAAGTGGACAAGATCTGTGAAGCTGCAGAGAAGATAGTGGTTAGTGCTTAATTTAAAATTTAAGTGATATATAGTTTTCTCGTATTGGTTTTTTGCTTCTCATTCCCGTGCTTCCCTCATTTTTATACGGCTTTTCCTTGCATCATTTCCCAGAGTTCCGGTTATATCACTGGGAGTGATGCTCTGCTCAAAGTAAGTCCTAAGTTTTCAATTTAGATATCAACGTGGATAATTTGAAAACTAATTATCGTTTTTACATACAGAGAAAGTCTGTCGTTCGCATCACTACTGGGAGTCAGGCTCTTGACGAACTCCTAGGCGGTACTCATTCCTCCCGTTACTGTTTGATACAATTGCATTAGCATTTTGTAATATTTATTCTGATTTTTGACTTCTCTATACTTGAAAAGGTGGGATTGAAACTCTTTGTATAACTGAAGCTTTTGGCGAGTTTCGGTGAGAAAGAGAGCACATTATGCAATAAATTTTCTTTCCCCCTGTATTTGAGTGACGTGTAGCTTTTCAACTTCATAACATAAATTTGTTTTAGGTCTGGGAAAACGCAGCTCGCGCATACTTTATGTGTTTCGACACAGGTTTGTTCCTCTCTTTGGTAAAGAGTTCAAAGTGTAAACTTCCGCTTGTGATGCATGGGACTTGCATAATTGGCCCTTCCATTGTTTTCTTTAAATGGCTGTACATCTGGGGACCAAGTGGTCGCATACTTTTCAGAGTTTGCCAGGAAAAATTGAATGCCGATTCTTTGAGCCCTGTATTTTTTAGGCTAGAATTGTGAAGGCAGGACTATGACTCACTATTACTTTCCAAGCACACTTAAGAGCTGTGAACTAAATGAGTACCACTAGTTGTTGATCACTGCATCTGAAAATGAATACTGGCATAAAAATTGGCTTCCCAAAAAAAATAAAAGCAGCTTATATTGATCCAAGATAACTGTCAGTAGCGGCTCCCTGATTGCATGTTGTGGGTACTCTGCAGCTTCCTATAAACATGCGTGGCGGGAACGGAAAAGTTGCTTATATTGATACTGAAGGAACTTTGTATCCTTTACATCCGTCACTGCAGTATATCTTAAGCAGCCTTGGTTACTGTTCCGGTTTGATAAGTAATTGAATGTACCTTCATCATGTTTTCTTCTTAATTACATGGATTTGCAGTCGGCCTGATCGAATTGTGCCAATAGCAGAAAGATTTGGTATGGATCCAGTGGCTGTTCTTGATAATGTAAGAACTACAAATTCCTTGTTCATTTAACTGGGGATGTAGGTGGCTAAACTATTTCCTTTCTGTGAATTTGAAAGATCATTTATGCTCGTGCTTACACTTACGAGCATCAATATAACCTGCTTCTTGGACTGGCGGCAAAAATGTCTGAAGAGCCCTTCAGACTTCTGGTGAGAGCTTTTACTATTAGATTACACCATGATGCCAAGTTCATGAGGTGGTGGTTTATGTTTTTGGTACATTACTTATGAAGATTGTAGATTCAGTGATTGCTTTGTTTAGAGTGGACTTCACTGGAAGAGGAGAACTTGCAGAGCGCCAGGTAACTCCGTAGATCTTAAGATGACTATATTATTAAGAAGTCAAGTAAACTGTATTTCTCTCACATAAGCCCAATGCCGTTTGCAGCAAAAATTGGCACAAATGCTTTCCCGATTGACTAAGATAGCTGAGGAATTTAATGTTGCTGTCTACATGACCAACCAGGGTAAATCTTGACATGTTAGGAGATGTCTTTACAGGCTGATTTTTCTTGCTTCTTTACCTCGGCCAATACTAGAGATACCCTATTGTACGCAAAGCTGAAAGAGTAAAGCTCAATTTGGATTGAACTATGTTCTATGGTTAATAGAATTAGGTTTCTTAAAATCACTACTACTCACAATCTACAGTTTTGGAGAGAATCAAACATTTCTTGGTTCACTTGCCTGAAATTCAGTAAGTATCCCATTCTGATGGACTCATAGTGCCAAACTAACACTATTGTTGGTTGCAGTCATAGCAGACCCAGGTGGTGGGGTGTTTATATCAGACCCAAAGAAACCAGCAGGAGGCCATGTGCTTGCCCACGCAGCGACTGTGAGGTTGATGTTCAGGAAAGGCAAAGGTGAGCAGCGTGTCTGCAAGGTGTTCGATGCTCCAAACCTACCTGAGGCTGAAGCAATATCCTTACCCTCATCATGCTAATTTGGATTTTCTGGCTCTCTAGCTTCATCTTTAATCATTCACAAACTCAACCTAACCAGGAATTTAATCATTACAGAAATTATGGCACTAACCTTAGATGTTTGAACACCACCATCCAAGTTCTCCATGCAGACATGATTTTCAGAGCAAAGACTAGAATTGAATCCCCAATTTTTCCAGTTGATTTTTTTTCTCTTAACATGAGCACGTATTTCAGATAACACCAGGAGGCATTGCAGATGTGAAAGACTAGCCAGAAGCAAAGGTTCAGGGGCCTGAGTCTCAAGATCAGAAAATGGTAGTGGACTATCTTGTTTACCTGCTATTTAG
>NW_019014648.1:1559043-1571511 GCF_000150535.2 Carica papaya | reverse complement strand
TTGTATGACATCCTGCATCAACAAGTTTTTGTATCCAGAAATGTTGCGTTTCATGAAGAACATTTCCCTTTTTATTCGGTGGCTTCTGCATCAGCATTAATAGATCCATTTCATGATCTTATTTTGCCTCTACCTGTACATGGAGAGATTTTAGAAGATGTTTCTGATGGTATCACTTCCAGTACATCTTCTTCTTATCCTGATCAATCATAGTTTCCACCAAAAACTTCTGTGCATCATTGAAGGTCCTTAAGAACAGTCCAGCCTCCCACATACCTTCACGATTTCAATTGCAGTTTATCTTGCCATCAGCCTAGTGTTGATAGCAAGATTCTATATCCTTTATTAAGCTACATCTCTGACAGTTCTCTTTTTACCCAATATCAGAACTTTTTCATAGCTGTATCTTATCGATATGAACCTTAATATTGTTGTTGGAAAGAGATTATACAAGTAGAGTTAAATACAAAGGAAGAAATAATACATGGATAGTAGTTTCTCTACCCTCAGTTAAATGTTTTATTGGGTGTAAGTAGATATATAAGATTAAAAAAAAGTTTAGATTGGATAAAGTTATTGAAAGGTACAACGTCCAGCTATTTGCTAAAGGCTATCTGTAGCCAAGTTAGTAACTGTGTTAAGTGTTGCTCATCAACACCACATAATTACTTAATGTTGATCTAGTTGAAGATATCTATACGGATGATGGTACTCAAAATTTTCTCACTTTCTTTTGAAATATGAGTTTACTTAATCTAAATCTGATTACTCTTTGTTTACAAAGGGTGTTGGTTCTTCTTTTGTGGCATTGTTAGTGATTGTGGATGACATAGTCATCACGGGTCCATCTCTTGATATCATTAATTCCTTGAAACAGTTTCTTCATGGTCAGTTCAAGTTCAAAGACTTGAGAAACTTAAGGTACTTTCTTAGCTTTAGCTTTGAAATTGCTCGTGCCTCTAAAGGAATTGTGTTATCTCAACACCATTACTACACTTTGTAACTACCTGAGGATATTGGATATCTTGCTTACAAGCATGCTTGTGTTCCAATGGGATCCTAGATTTCAGTTGCATGCAAGTGATGGCGAGTTAATTTCAAATCTTGCTCAGCGTAGGTTTTTTATTGATCTTCTACTTTATCTTGTTCTCTCTTGATCAAAGATATCACATATGTCAGTTCACACACCAAGCTAGTTTGTATCAAGTCAGCATGAGCATGATTTCAAGGCTTGAGACTGAGAGTGTCCTGAGTAAAAAAAGAAAAAGGAAAAAAGTGTCATCTTCCTCTTATGAGGATGTAAAGATTTCCCCTTCACTTGGATATCACAAATTTTCACCACTAAGGGCGGAGACGTTTGATTCTTTGGTCAATTTAGTTTGTAATTTTTTTAAAATAAAAGTTTGTCGTTAACTGACAAAACCATCTAAAAATTTTGTTACAAATCGAAAACCGGACCAACTGAACTAATTGCTTCAGCAAAACATTTTTAAATTTTCATTTTCTTATGTATGACATAAATATATTAAACAGTTATAATATGATAAAAATATATATGAAAAATAAAGATAGATATATATATATATATATACATTCATAAATGTTGAACTTCAAATTTTTGAAACCAAAAATCAATAGAAATAGTAAGAAAACTGATCAATTTAGGACTAGACCTAATAAACCAAAATAATTCCTTCATTGATTCAGTTTCCATTTGAACCAAATAATGTTCTCTCCTTACTGCCAGAGAAGGGTCCAATTTCCTCTTCTTTTTTATTTTATTATATTTAAAAAAAAAAACAAAGCTTGACTCTTTGCTTACAGCCCGGAGGGGCTTCTCTACTGAAGACCCCGACACTGCTCCACCATCAAGTGTATAATTTTGGGAGTCGAAGCTCATGTTAAGACTTCAACATTACATGTCCTACTTCCAAAGGCATTTCTAAAGAAACCCAATATTTCAAACTAAAAGATAATTTTGTAACTAGAATAATAGTGTCTTAAAAATCAAGGCCAATATATGATATGAACTATAATTATATATCCTAGAAAATATAAATGAAAGAACAAAAACAAAAGTATCTGTCAGAACTAGTACTATATATATTATCTATATGTCAGCTTTGCAGTTCATGCCATTTTAGATCAAGGTATTCCGGGACTACGTTACCACAGTCATTATTTTTTAATCAAACCATCTGTAGATTATGTATGTAAAGGAGAAAATCACATAGAGACTCACTTAAGTTGATTGTTCTCGAACCTCCAGCTTCTCCTACAGTCTACCAGTTTTGAGAACAGAAGTAATAATACCAAGAATTGCAGTTTCTAGAATTGAGACTCCACAAAACCTCCAAGGCCAAGGCATTAAATTGAGTAAACTTGTTCAAAACCCTAGGAAGTTCACCCATTACATATACTTGGAAGTTGCAGTTAAAGTGGATTGCAATAAATAGAAACAAATAGTATATGCTAAAGCTTTCCTTTTTGCAATCCATCTATTCATCCTGTCGCTAATTGAACAGATTACCATTAACCAGATTGATCAAACCCGGTTGTATGCAACTGACTTGCTGAAGAGGCGCCGAATATAAACAACCTGAAGAGCACTTGCAATAGCCAGCAAAATATATTCACCAACTGTGTATCCTATAACACGTTTTCTTGTGCTCTCATTAGCTGCAGAGGACCCAGTATAGCATATTAGTATTTGTTACAGTCATCAAAAGCCCCACATATCTAATAACCAAATCCTTGAAGATCATACAGTAAAGATACATTCAACATGAAATTAATAGGCACGTTTGTTCCCTAAATATTGATCAGACCATCCATAAATCTATAGGCTGACTGAAGAAACACGACCAAAGGGGTCTGACAATTAAATGATCAAACATGAACCAAATTTGAAAAAGTTTTTATGCAGTCATCAGATACTAACATTACATTTTCCAAAAAGAAATTATCGCTTAATGGTGGGTCAACTATATTCTCTTTCCCTCACCCCAATCACACCCATGGAAGAGATGGAAAAAGTAATTACGCTGGACTAACCACATTCTCTTTAGTTCACCACAATCAACCACACTTTCACACAAATCAAATAAACTATTTACTAGGCAGAAGAGACTTCCAAAAGTCTGGAAACCAGAGATTAGACATGTGACTTCCTAAGTAGCGGTTTTGTCAGATATGGCCAAAATTGAACATAAGAATTTGGCATCATTTTGCAGATAAAGCCTCTACATGGGATCTGATCAGTGGAAATTATAAGATGTTCACTGATTTGTAAGAAAAAAAAAATGATGCATGCAACATCATTGTTAATGCAGCGATTAAATTTATACCCTTAAGTTTGTGTTTCTATATCAACTTGGTGGACTCTAGAGCATTTTTCTGCTCATTTGGTTGTAAAGGAATGATTAGCCAAATTAAAAAAAAATTGTTCCATGGACTTCAGGTGCTTCCTGTTCCTTCAACTTAACTGTAGAACGAGAGAACAGAGAGAACAGAGAAAAAGTTTGTGTCTGTATTAGTCTCTCCAAATTGACAAGTATAAACCTGGTCGGCAGATCACCAAAGAGTCATTTGAGGACTTTGTGGAAAAAAGGGCTAGGAAAACACAACTTTTATCAATGCCTTAACGGATTTTGTTATTTACACTTTCTGATGCCTTGACAGTTAATCAAAAAATTGTTTCAGATAAGATACAAAAATGTATATGGTTGTTAGACAAAAGGTTCCTCTGAATCGTATCAGCTTGAAACGAAATACTTTTTTAGTACATTTTCAAGGATAAAACCATTGCGCAATAATGCTATTTTGACTTGGTATAAACTTTAGTATTTGGCCACTTCATAGGTTACACCAATAGGAACCTAGTCCTTGAAGTCCATCCATGGACTCAGTAGTCAGCACCACTAATTCACCTGATAGATTCTCTTGATTATGAACTATGTCAATGTACAATACAAGACATTTCTATCCATCCCAAATTGACTACAATTGATAGAGAATATATTTATATGTCCTGACTGTGACATCTTTTTACAGAAAGAGCTCAGACACCTGTTCAAATTGGATATATCTTCCCTCAGGTAAACTAAACTTTCCTACTGCTCAAATGAACCGCCATGCATAACTCTCTTGAAACAACAGAGCAGTAGTGAGCAAAGATTCACAAATATATATAAAAAAGTGCTCATTGGAGTAATATAGATGAATGAAAAGGGATAGAACTTACTGTGTCGGTGCCGAGCATCTCGTGCTTTCAAGTACTTCTGCTCTGCAGTTACAGATTCCAATGCTTCTCTAAGCTCTGCAATTTTGACATTTATTGGGTCTAAATGTTCTGCAACAGAAAAACACATTTCCTCAGGAAGGAGATAATTACAGAAAACTCCTGCAAGGTTGCCCAAGAAGTATAATCAAGCTAGCAAGTGTCTGGAATCAATATAAACATCCCCATAGAAGATGTAAGGATACTTCCAACTAATATTTCAGGGCCTTGAAATACATAGGAATGTGAAACAAGACAGCCTCTAGCCAGGTCCTGTAGGAATTAACTTTTGAAAGATTGAAAGTGTTATCACGGAAGAATTGACAAACCGTCTTTAGCCAGGTCATGCTCATTGGGAATGTGACCAACATGAATGTAGAATGAGACAGTCTCTGGTGTATTGTAGGGATTGTGGAAACAAAATTTGTACATTCCACTTCTGGGGGCTTTAAACTCAAACTTGTCTCCAGATGTCCCCTTCAAAGTATGCACGGTATTACCAGCGGGAGATGTCACCTGCATAAAATCCGAGACCAAAAGTGAATAGATGAATAGCCTGGAAAAATTAGTGAAGAAAAAAAAAAACCGCAGATAATGATAACATCCACCAATAAACATGTTTTAAAGCTGTTAATCTTGCTGCATCAACCACATTCTATCCCTGTCAGGACCTTGAGAAGAACATTCTAACAATACACTTAAATTTTAACAATAGGCTTAAAAGTGTAGATTCTCCTTGTAGCCTGATATTTAGAGTTGGATCGTATCACAATTGCTCCATATAGCATCAAGAGGTTTCCCACTCAACTCTTTTTTTTTTTCTTTTGAGATAAGCAGAATATACATTAGCAGTCACCAAGTGCCTGCCACCCATATACAAGAATTACAAATGTCAGAAATAAAAAAGTCTATTAGGTTCCCAAATCCTTTTTCTTTTTCTTTCTTATTTTCTTTCTTATTTTCTTCATCTTACTTTCCTATTAATCAAAGGGCCAAGAGAGAAAAAAAAAAGGAACACAAGAAAAGGAACAAACGAATGCAGATAAAACAAGGAGGAAGATGGAAAGGGGTTGAATACGAGGTCAATTATAGGATGATATGACATTCGTTTTCTCCATATTCGTCAATGTCTTCAAGTAAAAAAACAACGATTTCGATTTTATTTCTAAATTCTAACTGAAAATTTAGTTGACAACCATACAGATAATCGACACAAACTAAAACCCTAAATGGATTCGATGAGATGCGAGTACAAATTTAGAATCTGAAACCCACCAAATTCCAATGAGATTCAAATGCAAATTTAGAATCTGAAAGACCGATCGTGAATTACTAAATTAACTGCGAATCCGCAAATTTAATAACCCAGATACAAGATTTATCCTCAAGCTCCTCGAGGAAATAAGATCAAACAAAAAATTCAATACTGAAACCAAATAACAAATGCCAATTGGGTCGAATCTCGATGGAGAGGAAGGAATTGCACTTACTGTGAAATCGATGCCAGGGTGATCTGAGCTCCAGAATATGTCGTGATCGACGACAACGAAGTTTCCCGAAATGGTGTCTCCTTCGTAGAGGACGTACTCGTAGACGCATTCTTGGTCGTTTACCGTCACCGATAGGCAGCTTATACGCTCAATGAAGCTGAACAAGAGAATACCTATGAAACAAAGTACTAGCGTATTCCGATGTCTCCGCTGTATCTCCATAGTCTTCTTCTCCTCCGGTCCCTCCGTTACAATTTATTTTGATTTTCTATCTTCTGCGAATCGAGTGCGCGAATTTATGAACTTCTGGGGTTTCTATTGCTGTGTATCCACAACTGGTCCCGTTTTAGCTATGTGACCAGGGACTGATTGGCATGGCAAGTTTGCTAGTCTGGCCCATTAATTTTTGTGACCTTAACGACACCGTTTTGCTCATAAATAAACATCACTCATCTCAGACGGCACCGTTTTGATGATATCATGCAGGGAAGACGCCGCCGCCATCTAACATTTAAACGGGCTATTCAGGTTCTTGTCCGAACGATACCTATTTAAGCCAGGTGCTAGAAAGGGTGTAGTCTTATAAATAAAATCAAACGACGTCCTTCTATGTTAGAACATGGTTAGGTACTTGAGTAACTTGACAATCATCATCCATTTTATTAAATATTCTAAGTTCGTAGGTTAAAAAAATATTAAACTAAATCCTTAAATGATAAAAAAATTTTAAAAGGAGAAAAAAGATCCAATTCCAATTTCACTTACATCATCACCAAAGCAATAAGTTATTTATTACATACAGTCACTAGAAGCCAGTATAAACTCATCCATGATCATTACTTCACACGCAACTTAAATAAATATTGGTGAAGGAGATATCAATGAAGTTTGGATCACTTTGGTGGGGTATCAGCAAATTTCCAGACATATTCAGAAAGCATTTCCATTTCTCTGTAGCCACCCACTTCATCAATCGGCACAGCATCCTTAATTTCTTTCAAATTCTCTTCACTCAGCTTCACTCCCATCGACTCAATGTTACTTATAATATTCTTCACTTTAGTTGTTCCTGCACCATATATATATACATATATGTACATAAATAGTTGAACAATGAAACTAAAAGTTATAAATTCATTTATGTATGTGTACCAGGAATTGGAACTATGTCGTCTCCCTGATGAAGAATCCATGCGAGGGCCAGCTGAGGAACAGTGCAGCCATGCTTTGCCGCCAGGTTGCTCAGTCGCCCATATATAATCTTGTTCTTCTCCAGATTCTCCCCTGTGAATCTCGGATGCATAGCCTGTTCAGAACATGTATGTAAATACATAACAAGTTGAAGGCCACGTAGTAATAAAATATTGTTTGACCTAACGAAAGAGAAGTAGAATACATAAGTTAATTACCAGCATACTCTCATTTGGCAAGCTTTCTTCTACTGCCTTGCCGGCAAAGAAGCCGTGGCCGAGAGGACCATATGCCACAATTCCAATCCCAAGTTCTCTGCCAACATATATATCTATATACATTAATTACTATGACGGATTTGATTCTGCAACGTACAACTAATCATTTAACAGTACCCCACATCTCAGAGTACAATGAACAAACCGGCAAAGAGGAATAATTTCATCTTCAATGTCACGAGTCCAGAGAGAATACTCCATTTGTATGGCAGTGAGAGGATGAACTGCATGAGCTCTTTTTATTGTATCAATACTTGCTTCTGACAATCCAATGTATTTAATTTTTCCTTCCTCTACCAACTTCTTCAGCTCTCCCATCTGCCTCACTCAGGCGTTCAAACATATAATTAATTTGGACTTGTAAATTACAAAAACAAAACATTATTTATATATATAATTACTTACAGTGTCCTCTATCGGGACAGATGTGTCCACTCGGTGCTGAAAATAGAGGTCAATGTAGTCAACATCTAGGCGTTTAAGACTAGCTTCACAGCATTTCCTAACATATTCAGGGCTGCCCTTCACCACTAATTTTCCCTCTTCTGACATTGACAGTCCGAATTTTGTTACCAATTGAACCTTTTCTCGAGGGAACTCCTTCAACGCCTAAAAATCAAACAACTAGTCTTATTAATTTGTCAACAATTTCATTGTATATCTCCTCAGCATCTTTCTTATATATATATATATATATATATGTCTGTAAGAGGAGATGAGAACCTTCGCAATCATGATTTCATTGTCATGGTCTTGACCGTAGGCATCAGATGTGTCAAAGAAAGTGATGCCTGCCTTGAAGACTTCCTTCAAAACTGAACACCCCACTTCATGTGGGAGAGGAGCATTCAATAACCCAGAAAGTCCCACGCAACCAAATCCTAATCTAGACACCTGCACAATCAATATATACGTATAAATTAACTCAAACCCACTTTCTTGTTTTCTTTTTCTTCAGTTCCAAACACATAAAAGGAGCTTATTATGATAAAAACAAAAGTACATATTATGTCAAAGTACGTGGGTTATAGAAACTACGTAGAAGCTAGCCATTGCTCTAATTTCTTAGTTGATGACCAAGAGCAGATATTGATTATGCAAATGAAAGTAGATAATGATTTATTAAAGAAGAAAAAGAAAAGGCAGAAGAAGCTTATTTACTTGAAGTCCCTGATTGCCCAATTTCACCATTGGAAGGTTTACTATGCCCGTCTCCATCTTCAGTCAAACACATGAATGATCCAAGCTCAGTTTATATACATATATATACGTATATTCTATGCCCTTCCTTGTAATTTGCTTGTTACAGCTACCTTAATAATATTTCTATGATACTGGTTTTTTAGTAGGAGTCGATAAGCACGTGATAACGCCAACTCCTCCTCAGATCACATTAAATCATGTATAATTAGGTTTAGGAATTCAATGATATAAATATATAAGTTAGTAGTAGCTCGTAACATATGCTGCCGGTGCTTCTGTACCTATTACCAGTCAACCACCTAATCTTCCTTCAAATTAATAAATGAAAAATCCATCTTCTCAGATCGAAACTGAAACCTCGTAAACTGTATAGAAATCCTTAACCTAAATGTGTTTATCTAAGAATGAGTTTGATATTCTTTGAATTTTTGTATCTCCATTTCATCTATGCAGGAGTTTAGTAAGTTTAGTGTGTGTTCAATTGAATGCCTATGCATATACAGCTGTCCAGACACAAACATTTTCTTCTCAAGTTCTGATGGACCTGCCACTATGAGCGTAAGACTGGTATGTTTGAAGAACTGAATTATACTTTTATTCTTTTGATCAAGTTTCCCTACACCTCTAGTTCCCAGCTGCTGTTGATTCAAATATTAGAATTAATTGTTTGTTTTTCTTCTGTTTTATTATCATTTTTCTAATATAACCAGTTACATTTCCTAGTTTAGCCCTTTACTTCGTATATAAATAACAAACATTCAAATATCAATATACAGAAAAATTAAGAATATTTTTTCTTCTCTAAATTCACTGTTTCCTTTTCTAATATGGTATCAGAGCAATAAGCTCCTACTAATTCCGCTACACCTCATTAAGCTACTATGGCCAAAGGTGGTGGTGGCTCCTCATCACAGAATCAATTTCAGCCGTTGGCAGCATCTTCAACCCAAAATTCACAGACTACCTAAACCTCACAAAACACCCATTCAGATGAAATCCATAACCCATTTTTTCTTCATAGCTCAGATCATCCTGGGCTTACGTTGGTCTCTCACACACTAAATGGGAACAATTACAACACTTGGTCGCGCGCGATGTGCTTCACTTTGAACGCCAAAAACAAATTTGGCTTCTTGGATGGATCTATTTCTCAACCGGTTGAGACAAATCCTATGGCAGGGACGTAGTTCCGCTGCAACAACATGGTTTTCTCCTGGCTTCTCAGCGCCATGGCAAAAGATATAGCAGATAGTCTCCTCTACCTTGATAGCGCGCGGGCAATGTGGGTCGACCTCCATGATCGATTCCAACAAAGCAACGCCCCTCGCATTTTTCAGCTGAAACAAATGATGAACAACTTAGTACAAGGGGTCCTTAATGTTAATAGCTACTATACGAGAATGAAAAAGTTGTGAGATGAACTTAAAACTTACCAGCCTACTTCGGTATGTTGTTGTGGAGGAATGAAAGACTGGAATGATTATATAGAGCAGGAATTCGTTATGCTCTTCTTAATGGGACTCAACGATTCTTACACGTCCATATGGAGCCAAATCCTCATGATGGAAACACCTCATTCCATCTCGAAAGTCTTCAGTCTCGTGATTCAGGAGGAGAGACATCAGGTTGTCGCAAACGCCATTGGAACAGAGGCATTCAGCGGCGCGATGGAATCTGCCAATGTTGCCCTAACACAGGGAGGAAGAAGAAGGCCCACGTGTACCCATTGTGGGCTTCTGGGCCATGTAGTGAACCAATGTTATAAACTACATGGGTACCCGCTTGGCTATTGGTCCAAATCCAAAGGCACATCTGGGTCATCTACTACCACTAAAGCCCAACAACGTGGATTTTCACAAACCGGATCTTCACAAATCGGGTCTTCACTAAAATTCGTTGGGTTACAATCTTCTTCTTCCCCGAATGTCTCCTCCACTGTTGTTCCCACTGGTTTCATCGGCGTGCCGTCTGCCACCTCTAGTTCTGCTGCCTCTGTTATGGCTCTTTGAGGCTAGGTACTTAGGTTGCAAGGCGTCCTCTGTTCCTATGGAACCAAATCTCAAGATTTCCAAAGAAGATGGAGAACTGCTTGGTGATGTCACCAGTTATAGACGGTTAATTGGGAAGCTATTATATTTAACTATCACTCGGCCGAACATTTGTTACTCTGTTAATCGTTTGAGTCAATTTTTAACTGCACCCCGGACAAGTCACCTTCAAGCTGTTCTAAGGATTCTACATATATTAAAGGAATACCAGGACAAGGGATTCACTTCCCTGCAAATTCTCATATTTAAGTAAAAACCTTCTCTGATGCCGACTGGGGCACCTGTCCTAACACTCGGAGATCTCTAACAGGATATTGTACTTTTGTCGGATCATCACTCATATCATGAAAATCCAAGAAGCAACAAACTATGTATCGATCTTCTGCAGAAGCTGAATATCGTTGTATAACAAATACAACATGTGAAATAATATGGATCTTGAATTTAATGAAAGATTTGAATGTCAAGCACATAGGGCCAACATTATTATATTGTGACAATCAAGCTACTCTTCATAAAACTGCCAATCCAGTTTATCATGAAAGAACAAAACACATCGAGTTAGATTGTCATTTTGTTCGAAAAAAGATCCAAGCTGGAACACTCAAAACCATGCATGTCTCTTCCAACAACCAACTCGCGGATTTGATGACTAAAGCTCTTCCTTCTACACAGTTCCATACACTTTTAAGCAAGATGGGTACGATCAATATATACTCTCCATCTTAAGGGGGAGTATTAGAATTAATTGTTTGTATTTCTTCTGTTATCAATTTTGTTATCATTTTTCTGTTATAACCAACTACTTGTAAATTTCCTAGTTTAGCCATTTACTTTGTATATAAATAGCAAATATTCAAATATCAATATACAGAAAAATTAAGAGCATTTTTTCTTCTCTAAATTCACTGTTTCCTTTTCTAATATAAAATAATTAGTTCCATCTTCTTGGATATCACAAAAACTTATGGATCTTAAAACATACACACTCCTAATTTGGATGATGATTCTTAATATCAATATATTGATAATTAGATGGTTTTATACTATAGCTAGTTGAAATGATTGTACAACATAATATATCTAAACAATCAACTATGCCCATAAACGTAAAAACAGAGTTACAAGCAAGATTGCACTTGCTTCTAATACCCAACATTTTCCTTTAATCCATTAGCCAATTTGAACTCCATTACCTCTGACCAAATACAAATTAATAGCTAAGCTATAATTTTAATTTAGTTTATGGATCCTTTGTGAAAGAGGAAAGTAGAAGATGAGATACACTTAGAGTAGTCTCCACTAGTACTCAATATTGATAGTAAAATCATATACCATCAAATCAAAAATTCATCTTGTTAATAGTAAGCGAGTTCTTAATTTTTAGAATAAAAAAACACACTCAAAGAGATTGAATAAAATGAATATCATTTAAAAAATAATAATAAAACCGTGAATTTTACACCTCAAATTCTTGAAAATATATAAATTGATAATTAATTTGTTAACTTTGAATTTTTTAGTTTACTTTTAAATATAAAATTCTCCATTGTAAATAAACTGTAACACTTATCTAACAATGGGTACTGATTTCCAAATTATTTACATAATGATTTATTTAGAAAAGAGAAGAAAAATTTTGATTAATAATATAAATGAAAACTATGATTATTATGTCTTTTATGTGAAAAAATAAATTGTTATGTAAATTTACTGTCTATTATGTAAAAGATAACTATATAGTAAAAAATATAAAAATAATTCTAATAATAAATATTTTAAAAATAATTTATATAAAAAAATTAAAATAAAATAACATTTCCCAAATATACATATAAATATTTAATAAGATAATTTATGTAATAACATTATTAATCAATTTCATCGATATATTTAACACAATATAATAATAACTAATAATTTAAATTATATTTAAAGATTAACTGATTAAACCCTTTTATTAGTAATTTATTTCAGAA
>NW_019014648.1:1545093-1559022 GCF_000150535.2 Carica papaya | reverse complement strand
CTCTCTCTCTTTTTTTTTTTTTGGGTAAATAGAATATTTCAAAATAATTTACTTCTTTTTAGATAGAATATTAAGTTAAAATATTATATATAATTGTCAAAAAAAAAATTAAAAGAAGATAAAGAAAGTACATTAACCTGGTAGATACTGTTTTAGGTTAAATTTATGGGACAATTTTACTTAACAGTTACTATAATTAGCACATAAAAAAAATAATTATATCTTAATTTAATAGAATATACAATTAATACATATTATTATTTATTTTATTTTATTATTATTTCTTAATAAACCCTAGTAAAGTAGTGTTGGTCTTTAATAACTCATATTCAATGTACTATTAAATTCTTTTTAAAATTTATGTATTTAATTTATTAATTAATTACTTCTTAATAAAAATACAGAGAATACAAAATTCTACTCAAATTAGCAACCTCTCATAGAAAGAAGAAAATACTAACTATTCAACTGAATTATTAATATTGTCATAACGTATAACTAAATTAATTATAATCATCAATGTCTCGAATTTTACTATTAGAATATTTGTATTATTACTTGTTTAGAGAAAAATTATAATTTACAATAAATTATTAAATTAGTTCTCAAAATTTGACATTTCTCATATATTTTTTTATAATTTAATTTTTGATATTTTTTATTTATTTTTATTTTCTAATAAAAAACAATTGAAGCCAAGTAATATTTGGATACCTTAAAAAATAACTCAAACCAATAAATTTAATTAATTTATTAAATTAATACATATTAAAATATTTATTTATTTATTAATCATGGCCCTGAGAGTCAGGGGTTTCACAGGGTCCTGCATAGCTGGGTTTTAAATGCCAACACCATGCACCGACTTTCGGCCCATCAGCCCACCACTTCAATGCCCTGCTCGGTCACAGGCCTTGGAACCAGACCCGGCGGAGCTTCAACTGAATAAGTTCACATCAACTTAAATTAATTCTTCCAAATTGATTATGCAGTGAGTGGAAGGTACTAGAAAACGCCAGTGCATAATGAGTAAACTGAAAACCTAGAAGAATCTTTGTGATAAAGGATGTATCCAAGTCACCCCAACATTAATGTGTGTGGACAAGGCAACCTGCGTGAAATCAATGACGTGGCCAAATAAGATACGGATGACGTGGAACCTAAATATCCACCCGTTGCTTCTCTGCTACCCACTATATATATATACATCCACCCCTTATTGTTTCAGTAAGTTCAAATTCTAAAACGTCTTCAAAATTTTTCGAGTGATTTGTTAAAGAGTTTTGGATGATAATGGCATCATCATCATATGCAATGCAATCGATCTTCGGCAGCCCAGTTCAGGGCCGACATACTCCCAGAACTAAACAGTTTTTGACTCCAACCACCTCTTATGCCGGCGTAGAAATGGTGGCCTGCTGATAAGATGCATGGCTGACCAGGTGAGTCTTATTGAACCATTTGATCATCATGTGGTAACTTATGTACAAGTGGCAGAATCTTGAACGTCTAATCTTGTGATTTTGCAGGATGATGGATCTGCCTCGACCACCTCTTCTCCTCCACCTAAGACATCTAAATCTCCTGCTCCTGCTCCTGCTCCTGCTCCTTCTCCAGCTGCTAAGCATAAGGTTAGCACCAAATTCTCGGATGTACTTGCATTTGGTGGTCCAGCACCGGAGAGGATCAACGGGAGGCTAGCGATGATCGGGTTTGTTGCTGCGATGGGAGTGGAGTTAAGCAAGGGTCAGGATTTGTTTGCGCAGATATCCAACGGTGGGATCCCATGGTTCCTTGGGACAAGCATTGTGCTGTCGCTGGCATCTCTGATCCCACTGTTTCAAGGAGTGAGTGTTGAGTCCAAATCAGAAGGGTTGATGACGTCAGATGCAGAGCTTTGGAATGGCAGATTTGCCATGCTAGGTCTCGTTGCTTTGGCCGTCACTGAATACGTCAAAGGGGGCACCCTCGTCTAATCACTTTAATTACATTCCGTTTTCCTAGCTGATGCAGTTTTAATGAAATTAAGCAGATGTAGTGATATCTTAATGAACGCCTCTTCTAATACACTGTATAATCTTATCAGCTTAATTAAAGACTAATAGTCACCGGCAATTCTGCATGAACTTTTTTTAAACTTTATCTTAAATGATGTTTGAAGCTGAAATCCAAAACTTAAAACTCATTCCGACGTGACCAATAATTTATTTAGTATTTATTTTAATATTACACACCTTTAACTAACAAATTTAGTTGACTTGTTAATCAATTTTAAATTTATTAATAATCATTTAAAATACCTGTAAAAATTTTCAAGTCAAGTTGCTTCAAATTTCAAAAAGAAAAAAAGAGAGGTTAATTATGATTGGCAAGTTATCATGCTGCTTGTTATTATAATTTTTATATCCCCATAACAAGTTGAAAACTTTAACAATATAAATTAATAGAAGTATTTAATTAGTAATTAAATGAAAACTTGAGTCACTTAAATCTTAATGTTTTTAAGATGGTCAACTGATATAGTAAATATAAAAGGTAGGGGGACTAACAATATATTTAAACCCTTCCAAATAAATTGGAATCATATTGAGAGATCTGACCAAAAATGGGGGCAAGATAAGAAGCAAAGAAGAAAAAAACTGCTTTGTTTTACGAAAGTTTATAATAATCATCATATCCCCCTTCCTTCAGCTTAAGACAACTCTTTACTTTATTATTACTATTTTTTTAAAATAATAAATCTTACCCACGTAATCTTCCAGTTAAGTCATATTATACATAAAAGTAACACGTAACTTCCATTTCACATAAAGCTTTTCAATTAATCAAACAGAAGATTCAAACTTTCTACTAACGCCCATTTCAATGAAATATCATAATTACAATATAATCTTATCACTACATATTTATTTAATATATAATTTTAAAGGTCTTTAATACCACTTGCTTTCTTGTATAAAATTGGTAATGCAAAATTTTCTTCTTCCTAATGCACATTGGAATAAGTGCGACTCCCTCATAGAGGTTAAAAAAATTCTCAGAGAAATGACAAAAATGCTTGGCGTAGCCGGTCGCCAAACATAAAGAGTTGCTCCAGGAAGTTTGCTTGCTTGAAGTAGCTAATTGTTCCTCACCCAAAATTCAACCGGGATACAAACTTAGCTCTTGCAGGATTAAGAAGAGCTGAAACTTTCTACTGAAAAATTATATCAGGAACTGAAATTATCCTTCTCTTATTTATTACATAGGATAATCTCAATTTCATCTGTGGGGAAAAGGCCTCTACAGAAACTCATATATTAACACCAAAGAATGACACGAATACATTTTCTGCTATCTTATCTATTTACATACTCTGCCTGGATACACACATGGCAAAGACCAGGATATTATATCATTGAGCTACAGCTCCACAACAACCCTATGTTCATTAAACTCACCATTCAGATGCATGTTTGTTTCCCCGCCATGATCAATCTGCTTCTGCAGCAAAAGCAAATGTTGCTGTTATCTACCACATAAGCCAAAAAACCTATCGATGCTTGCCAGTAGAACAATTAAAAGTACAAACGGAAATATGGAAAGAGAGTACAGTAAGATATTCCCAAATTATGCTACCCTTCTAACCAACTAGGGGATTGACATATAGATGGTACTTAACCACTATGTATATTGGAGTAACAGTGAAAGTAAATTTAAACAAATTTCTTAGAGATAGGAAAAACAAAATTGCTAATATAAGGAATCACTTCTTGCATTCTCCCAGACTGGTATATGATGTATTAAAATTAAAAGTGAAATTTGTGGTTAAAATATTTCAATAGACTACACTCAGAATTCAATTGTTTATTGCTCCTTTCATATGTTACACTCAGAAAAGAGTACCATGCATAAAACGCAACATGACATTATCAGAATCCTGACTGATGACCCAGAAGAATTTTGAGGACACATCATTGATTAGTGATATAATATCAATAATAAAAGTGAACACTTACCTATCTATATGGTTCCTGGTCATTCAACCAATTACTTATCATGGTATCAAAACCGAGACCTAAGTTCAAACTTTTGTTTGCTTAAATTGAGTCAAATGTGAAAACTGTTATACCACTTAATCATCAAGGACTATGCTACTTAGAATTGGAAGCAGCTAAGAAATTTTCTACTCTTTACAATCAAAAGAGCCCTCTCAAACCAAAAGAAAGGAAACAAAAAAAGACAATTGAACAGAATCTAAATGTTGCCAAACATATACAAAATTAATGCCAGGATATAGTCAAAAGAGAAAAGAAATAGGGAAAGGCAAAAGAGCCCGCATGCATTTAAAAATAGTTGCAAGAAGCATTAAGAGTAAGAATAATCAAAAACCTTAAATATTGAGAACGTAATATGAGATAATTTACTTACTTCAGCATGCAGCTCAACTGGAAATAGATTAATAGCATGGGGATTAAAACTGAATCCGCTGAAAAATGTGGGAGGCGAACACAGAAAAAAAAATATGAGCAAACATACGACCAATTTATATCTTGAAACTGAAAGAAAGGAGATTGGCGAAGAAAGAAACATTACCAGTGAGATAGGACAAGCTGCCACACGTATGGAATAAAGAACTCCTCCGGATGACTCTCTTGTTCGTATGAGAAATGTAATTGAGTAAACATCTGTCAAAACAGCATCATTGTCCTTTTCATAAAAGAGAAAATAAGGGAAAAAGATCTTGATGGTGGGACAGGTAAGGAGAAAACCTTTAACCGCCAGATAAATAGTACAGAAGCTAGAAACTTAAAATAATTTAATTTACCTTCATTCCTTCACCTCGCCAGGATCGGCAATTATTGATTATGAATTGGAGAACTTTCTCTACTGACCATTCACCATCTGACCGTTGAGCATCCATGCGACTATTAAAGAAATCTAACACCTAAAATGAATGAAGGGAGCAAGATTTGATTTGATCTACTTTAAAAATTATTATATTTGGAATTAATAATTAACAATGAATTTTTATTTAAAAAAATTACTATATTAAGGAATTAATAATTAATAAAACTTAATTGTATCTACCACCTGAATTTCTTTGACAAAATTTAAAAGTGTTAAGAAGAATTTCATGGAGCATACAGTATATATGTTATCAAGCAGCTCATTGAATCGTGGATGATTCTTGAATGGCTGAAAAACTTCCTGCCGGTGCATAATTGCGTACACAACCTGACAAGTCCATGTATAAAAATGCATGGTGTTATATTTCAGATGGAGAAATTAGCAACACTGATCTAATAAAAAGATGGTACCTCAGGATTTCTTGGTAAGGCATAAGTCAAAATCGCATTTAGTATTTCAAGGACAATTCTCAGGAAGTCTGTATAGATATGCAATTCCGCTGTCTACACAAAGAACAGTATGATTTAGAAAATTGAATATTTTTTCCCAAAAAAGAAATAAAAGAAGTTGAGGTGAAATAGCAGACATATGTCATGCGTAATCTACAAAATCATAACCAAAGTCAGGAACAAATACCAGATCATCTGTGAGGCTTTCTTGCTCAAAAGAATTGCCTTGGGCATGCAGCTTCTCATCTCTAAGCTCTGCTAATTTGTTATACCTGAATCAAGTGTTACATTTGAAACAATTATTAAGTGCAAATTCAAGAAAAATGAATGGCACAAATCAACTAGAACAGGATAATAATAATAAAAAAAAAAAGGCATGATACTATGGTCATAGAAAACAAGGGACCTAACATAGGTGACATACTTGCGCGAGAGCATATAGAAAAGACTAACTAGTCTTTGTGAAGCATATGCACTTAAACGGTGGACATGAGGGGCCATGTTTGCCAATGTTGCCAGACAAGTTGTATGGAGATAGACATCCTGTTAATATTTGAAAAAAAAAAAGTTGATAATACAAGGAAAAAGTAAATGCCAGAATAGAACATCTGTCACCATATCAACATATCTGCATAACTATTATTCTCTTAGAAAAATATTCAATCTTAATTTTGCATATTCAAGAATCAAGAATATATTACATGAATCCTAGGTTTGTAAGAATAACAGGGTTCATTGACCTTTGGTACCTTGATAATCATGTCAAAGCCTAAACCACTACGTAACATAATTAGATGCATTAACTAATGGATTCTCATGTAAGGCATTTCATATAATTGACAGTAATATCAAGTAAAATAAGCAATCTGCTTATATCTCAACATAGCTAGGTCAGCCAAGATGGGAAAAATGACAGCCATACCCGCAGCTTAGAAAGGTTATATTGTACAGTCCTTATTAAAACAATCACCAACAAAGAACCAAGAGATGTCTGATGTAGCAGGTGTTCTTTATACCACGGAACTCCTGGCAGGACCTGTAAAAGTACAGAACATATTCACTAAAATATTTGAGTAATAAAGTCACTGGTTAAGCAACAGAAATGATTCTTACCATTTTGTGAATACTTGCATTAAAAGAAGAATCTTGGCTAAGTATGAGAAGTATAATCAACAACATGTAGATTTGATTAGATGTCCTCCTTGAAGCATTATATAATGTTTCCAAGATCGGTATCAACTGTAGATTGTATTGTAACAACATAGATAAGATTCAGGAAGTGTGAATCTAAACCCTATAAATAGATTAGCAGCATGGCACTGCGCCAACTCATATATTAAAAAAAATTAAGAACATACTTAGCAATTAAAACAAGTTGAATTACTACAAGAATGGTATAAGTTAATTCAAAGGAGATGTCACATAACTGAAAAGCTGTCAAAAATACTTGATATGTACATAACAGCAAGGTCACAAAGGAAAAACACATCAGATTATAATTTAACATGATTTATTATGTTTTTATCTTTTATTTTTTCCTTTTGGCCAATCAGAAATGGACAAGATTACAGAGCTATGGTAGAACCAAACATTAACGAACAGAGTCTTTCATTCCGAACCAGACCATGGTAACTGCAATGTCAGTGGCAGATGCAGATTTTTTAGAAAAACACCACCTCATAGTACATCAGTGACAGTTTAAAATCCAGGCTAAAACAGAAACCTGTACCTAATGAATTGAAGGAAGCCATGCATAGGGAACTATTAACTACCTATTAATGGTATAAGTGTAAATCATACCAATGTATCCAAATCAGTCCGCACCAACACATACTCTAAAAAGTCAGAGTTCCCTTGCAACAACGAGTACAGCAATAGAACAGCAGTTTCATCAGACAAGCACCTGAAAAGGAAAACCTGTTATGCAATTCTCAGAGAGAGAGAGAGAGAGAGAGATGTCATGGATAGTAAGAACCTGAAAAAGCAAATATCTAATAATAAGACCAAGGATATGTGAATCAACAAAAAGAAAATAAGTTATTCCCATATAAAAGCGCGACCAAGTCTTCCAGAATTCAGCACTTTCTAGTGACCACACTATTGTGTGTTGACCTCTGCTGAAGAAAAATACTTACTAAAATTAACAGGATTTAACAAGTAATGAGTTGGAAACATTTTAGTATTAATATGTTATCCGTCCCCGTCATACTAGAGAAAGTTCCGCAAGAAACAATAAAATCATGTGTCTCACATAAAAATTATAGCAACAAGGATTCAAATAGGAAACAAATCAACTTAAAGAAAATTAAACTCTTATAGCTTTAGAAATTCGCCATAAAGTTCACTACTATTATCATATATGTTTGGAAAATTAAGAGGCGAAGTGAGAACATTATCACCATATCTTACATCATGGTTTAACATACAGTTAGGGAACCACATAAAACATTGTTTTTATATTCAAAAATCAGAACTAAGGATGCCAATCATAGAAGTTTTAATCAATATGAGCTGGAAGATTCAATAACTCAAAAAATGTAACTTAAGAAATTGGGAATGGATTTGCAAGAAAAAATACGATACTCACATGCCAAGAGTATCAAATAGAGACGCAAAAGGTAACCTTACAAGTGGACCATCATGGGCATTTCCCTCAATATCTACACGGTCAACTGTGATGACAACAGAATTAGCAACACAATATATTGTGCCACTGTACTTAATAAAGAAACTACAGATAAATAAAAGATAATGGATCTCACATTCAATATCCCTTGCGTTTCCCAAAGCCTTGGAATAAGGGTTATCAGAGAAATAAGCAGTATCTTTTGAAACAGAATCCAATCCGGCACCATCATCACTTCTATCCGTTACTGACACGTCACTCACAAGACATTTTTGGTAATGAACGAGAATAAGCAACACATGGAGACTACAGTCTGCAAACAGATTTCTAGATCCTTCACCACTTGAACTGACTAAATAGTTGAAGGGCAATAATACAAAAGTTGCTGCAGATCAAAACAATTAATAACTTACATAAGTTGTGTCAGAAAAATAAGCCTCCATTAAAGTCCAAGCATGCATTTATATTAGTAAAGAGGAAAAATTGTATAGAAAAGGCTATAGAGCTGAAACAAACACAGCAATAGATGATATATGATTATTACAAAAGAGAAATCGATACCAGCTGCAGAACCAACTCTCTGTAGGACACCAGGTTGACTTCTTTCAGAAAATATAGAATAAGAAGTATTCCTTGAGATGTGAGGTCGGATTATGTAATTTAATAATAGCCTGCGGACCACCAAACTAACAAGAGAAGTTTCCTGCAAAGTTTAGTACAAGTTTTACGGGACTGAGATTTGGCTGGCAAGATTTGCTGATGCTGCAACAAATAGAAAAGGCCAAAGTTTAAACATGAAACCTGAGACACTGCTGCATCAATAAAAGGGTTTATATGCCCTGGTCCAGGAGACGGTTCTGAAAGAAGTTGAGTTGACATTGCAACAAGCATAAAGTTAAGCAACTCCTGATGTAGAGGATATGTATCCGCACTTGCCAAAAAAAGTATGATACAAAATTAGGATAACAATAGTAATAGACCTCAACAATTAAAAAGTACCATATAACATCTAAAATTACCTTATATCTATCGATCCAATAAAACTAAGCACACTATGCATGACAAGATTCTCAATATTTTGACCTGCATATAAGAAACCCAAACTAAGTCACTTGAGGTTACGACATCAATTTGCAAGACTACTTTCATGCGTTACTTCAACTCGTTGCTAATAGCAGAATAATGATTATCCCTAAACTGGTTACCTCTTATAAACTCTTTGGGTATTGGTTCACTTTCATCCAAAGAGAGGTATAACTCTTTGAGGTCGCCACTTTGTGAGTTTTCAATTATGTTTTTCAGGAAAATAGATGATATGTACGCTGCGTTGACAGCCTTCATATAAGTTGTAGATGAAGCACCAGAGGCAGGAAAAGACTGTAAACACCATGCTAGATGAATCAAAATTTTTGCAAGATGCCTCGTGTAGCGATTGTTTTGTGCTGCACAAGAAAGTTAGAAAGTTAAAAACCTAGCATTCAACATGAAGAAGAATATGAGAATTTTAGAAAAAAAAATCAGTAGTATTGTCCGCAAGTAAATTATATTTTCCTTATTCCAGAAAGCAGAGTACCCAAAGTCTACACCATGCTACCAGAATGACAAAACCATTATGTATAATATTCTTGAAGGAAACAAAAAGGAAAAGTTTGTTCGTTATTCAGTGATCAGGGAATTATTGGGAATGCCTGTGGATGAGAACATGAGTCACCATTAACACGATGCATACGACATTTCATTCAACTAAGAAACTATTTCCTTTTCCACTTTTTATGATTTAACTACCATCGGGTTTCTACATACAATCATGAATCATGTATGTCCTTTGTATTCCAATCTAGTGTGCTTTATCTATTTACTACATTATTTGGGAAACTCATTGCATTTTTATGACCGTCTAAATAATTTCTTCTGAGTGAGAAGTACGGATTAGGTAAAAGGGGAAAAAATTTTGTCACACAGGCGTCAATTTAAATGCACGGCTAATGTTAGGCAATGCAGCGCTAATCCTAAAATATCTTCCGCTTCAAAAAAAAAAACGTAGTTGCACCATCAGGAATTCAAGAACTATCTGTAAGTGGATGAACGGCAGGAATGAAAAGAGAAAATTAAATTATAGGCTCTAGATGTTCATATCCACTCTCATAAACCACCGAATGCTGAAATGTAAAGTAATCTCTAATTCAAACTCCCAAACTTCTCATTACAGGCTATAACACAGTACGTCATATCCCTCCGCGATTATTTATCGAATTAGCTAAAGCGAGAGCTCAATGCAAAGTTATATGTAGCATAAACAGCAAAAAAGTGATTAGAAATACTATAATACAACACTGAAGAGGAATTGGACACTGCAAAAGAGATAAAGACACTGACCAAAGAGCTGGTAGGCATGATTGACGCGGTGACTGGGCCAGTTAAGAGTGAATGGGAGCTCCAGGAGCTTTTGCCAGAAATCGGAGGCCAAAGGGAATGATTTCTCGCCAACGAACGTGGCGATTAGATACTCCGCGGAGTCGCTGCTGCTGTGACGCGGCGTCGAAGGCACAGTTCCCATTGAGAGGAAGGAGAAAGTGAATAAGAGAGAGAGAGAGAGAGAGAGAGCTCTGTTTGAAGTGGTTGTGTGGATGGTTGTCCGGGGTGAGTCAAGTTCGATCAGAGAGCCAGTCGAGGGATTCTGGGCGTCGGAGCTGAATTGGGAGGAATGGCATTGCACATCGTTTGGATCTGTTTTGCAGAGAGATTATGATTCAAAATTAATCAAAATTAAAAATGAAAACGAAATTTGGCTTTTGCAGAGAGAGAGAGAGAGAGCTTGCGGACGAAGGTTTTAAAGAAGATCGAGGGAGAAGATAAAATGAACGACTTTTGGCTTGCCCTGAGAAGCTGTTACGTCAAAACGCGTCACTAACATCCTTCATGATTACGAAATTGTCCTTCTCATTTTACTTTTATGCTTTTTTTAATTTTAATTATTTTCTAATAATTTTTTTGATAAAATTATACATTTTAATAATAACTATCACCTATATACCAATAATAATATAATTATTATGTACATAGCACATTAATACTTGAAAGTTATGTACATACATTAAAATTTTACAATTTATTTAGCACAACCAGAAAAAGAAAAATAAGCAAAATATTGAAGGTTATTATAGTAATTTTATGTTCAGGAAGGTAAGGTTTCTCTATTAATTGCAGTTTTGTTGTAAAGGTGCATTACAATTTAATATTATATAATTTTAGATTTTTAAAATTTAATATAAAATTTATTTTTTTAACAATTTTGGTTAGAATTTTATTAGCTAAAATATTTTTGTTGTCTCAATTTTAAAAACTAAAATAAATTAACAAAAATAAACTAAAATTTTAAAATACATACAAAAAATATTTACAAAATAATTTAGAAATGGTTTAACACGTGACAAATATTAAAATTGTACTTTACTTTTTTTTTTTTTTCTCCCCCTTAATTTATAGTTTTGGTGAATCTCATTTCATTTACCAACTAGATTGTTGCTTTTAAAAATAAATTTTTTTTTATTTATGTTAAGTAATTTTCAAACTTGTTTCACATTTAAAATATTTATAAGAATAAATAACTTAGAATAATTGCACCATTAATTGTTGTATATATTAATGAGGATTAATTTATTTGGCCTATTGTTATTACTAATTACTACTTTAAATAAATAAAAGATAAAATGATGATCCCGTGTTAGACGACGTGCTGCCAAATACCAAGTCCTAATACGACTGACAGATTCCTGGGGTCTGGTATTTGACTAATCTTTCATTCATTCATTTTTTCATTATTTTAATTTTGAAGCATCTAAATTCTAATAAGTCTTATTATTAACCAAATTTATAGTCTGACTTCCAAATAAATTTTAATTTCGCTATTAAAAACACTCTTTGATGGTAATTTAATTTTTATTAATGAGTCAATCTGACTTCTTTTTTAAGAAATGATAATCAAATTTTAAGTTTGATTTTATTTTTATTCCGAAAAAGTATTGGAATTACAACCCATAATAATTTATTGTTATAATTTAAAGAAGCATCTGCCTATCACAAAATTTCATGTGTAAGTCTTGGTAAACTTTGTTATTGATTTATTATATAAAGTAAAAAATTAAATGGTATAAATTAAAATTATCGCAAAAAATTATAAAGATTTAAATTGCAATGAAGTCAGACTATAAATTAGGAATGGATTTTATTGACTTGTAAACTTTAATTATATGCATTTATGATTTAGTTAAATATAAAAATTTACGTGATGATCAATTAAATAGATTAGCAATGGCCTAGAGCATGTGGTTTTAAGTCTTACTTTATGATATATTTGAATTCAAGTCTTACATATGTATATATAATAATTAATTAATATATATATATATATATATTTTCCGGAAAGAAGGATAAGCCTAAAAGTGGAAGGAAGCGGTGTCGGCGAGAGTGGATAAGGAGAAACAAAATTAAAAATGGAGTGAGACAAGTAACGTGTGGAAGTTGGGTGTTAATGGGCCTTGACAAGGAGGGCCTTCAAATAAAGCCTTGGCTTCTCTTCTGACTTTCAATTCCCTGCTTGCATTTTTTTTTTTTTTAATGAATAAAATCAACTGTGGGCTGATAATAACTATTATTATTATTATTATATATCGATATACCTATATTTAGAAATGAGGATTAATATAGCTTAACTTAAACTCAAACTATTTTTAGAATAGTATCATAACTCTTGTTTTTATATCTTTTTACTTTTATATTAAATTAGTTCCTAGAATTTTAATTAAAGAAATTATTTTTGTGTATATTTATCTTATATTATATTAAAATGGAACTAAAGGTTATAAGTAAACAATCTTAAAAACATATCAAATCCAAATATTTAATTTATATATATATATATATAAATTTTCACATTTATATAGAAATTCTTTTAGACTGGGGAAATGATATTGCGTTTTTCCTAGCAGAGCATATAGGAAGAATCATATTTTGTTTTCTAATATGTAATTGAATTAGTAAATTCTTACCTTAGGAGGTTTTTAGATTTCTATTATAGCAACTCTAGATAAACTTTCTAATGTTTTTACTGAAATTTATTAAAAAAACTTAAATATAGTAATATGAATGTACATTTGAAATTATTTTCTAATTACATTTATGTAATTTCAAGAGAAATTAATGATTAACATAAATGTAAAGAGCTTAATATTAAATTTTTAATTAAGGAGAATTGGCCATAACTTTCTTTTTTAATCTTTTTAAGATGGAATTAATAATTAAATACACGAGTCGAATTGCAGGGTGGAGGCAATTAGTTTTGGTTTTGGTTTGAATTGTTTGTCTAACTCAATTTCTATTTTTAGTTTAGTATTTTAATCTTCTTTAATTTTCAAATTGATTTATACTTTTTAATAGTTCAACTATTTTTGGTTGCTATAAAATGATTCAAAGTTTGAGGTTTTGTTTTAAAACCGAACAAAATTAATGCTTTCTAAATAAATTTAAAAGTTTGGAAAGCAAATTCTAAGAGAAAATGTTTTTGGTACTAAATTGTGTAATGTGCAAAAGATTACTGAACCAAAACAGTATTTTACCCACCCCATATCTTTTATATGTAAGAAAGGAATAGAAATGTGGAAGAATGGAGAGAGAGCATTAATTGATTTAGGGAAGCATTCCCATACTAATTTGTTGGGGTCATGCACAGCATGTGCCATTCTATCTCTTGAGCAGACAATTACAAAAGGTTTAATGTGACCCAATTCAATTTCTTCATCTTCTTCCTTGCGCCCATAAAAAGAGAAAAAGTTCCACACCTTATTTAACACTTCCACATCTTTCTCACTACTCAACCCTAATTTACTTCATCATCACCATCCATTATAATTATATTTACCATATCACAATAACCCATTTCATTTCTAGTGGATGCAGCCATTGGAA
>NW_019014648.1:1508713-1528662 GCF_000150535.2 Carica papaya | reverse complement strand
AATGTGATAGGGCATATAGTCATCAAATGCTTTGCTTCATCATACACAGTGCTATCGAAATACTTTATCACTGAGTGATCAAGACAAACTGTCAAATTTAAATTCAAGTGATTGTACGAAGAACATAGTTAGAATACCTTGATGTAGTGTCTGCATCCAATGTAAAGCGGTGATAGATTCCAGCAGGCAAGACAATCATTCCTCCTTTCTTTACCCACACACGAATCCAAGCGTCATTATCATCTCTAACATCAAAATAACCTTCACCAGTAAAAGCATTAGCTTATGAATTGCCAGGTATGTGATGGCTGCAGAATGGAAAAGAGAATATTATTCGTACCACTTCCTGCAACCCAATAGCGGATTTCTTCATCAGTGTGAAGATGTTTTTCAAAAAAATTTTTTATTTTTTCTTCATAATTGGGCAGTTTTTTTGGGCAAACCTGGCAGAAGTCCTGTGGAAGGGTTTTTTAATCTAACTTGTTAAAAAAAATGCATGGAAAGGCTTAATTAAAGAAGTTGCGACAGTTACAGATATCTTGTTTGAAATTACTGAAGATTTTGTTTAAAATTTTACAATTTGAAAAAAATTCAAAAGGGCCCAACTGTCCACTTGTTATCATTTTGAGACTATTATACGAGCACACAGAGTCACATGTCCTGATAGTTCAGATTAGTTGATGGATTTATCCAAGAACATTATAAATTTGTGTAACCAACCATGTAGGAGTAACCACGAGTTTCGCGGATCTTCTTCAATTCCTCATCAGTTTCATAGTTATCCGCATCCAACCGCCAGCTGAGTACTCCAAGCTCTAAAAGGCCAAAGTAATTGATAGTAATAAGTTATAAACATGAAACTAGAAAACATTATCAAAATAAATGCGTAGGAGATGCTTACTAGCAAGTTGGTCCAGTGATACAAATTGTTTTGGCTCTCTGTGATGAGGAAATCTCTGGTCCTCATCACTGTCATCCATATACCATGCTTGAATAACCTCCTCTCTGGGATCCTGTGAAATCATCAAATAGAAAGAACCCATCATTCCACATACTTTTTGTTTCCTTCTATGGAACAAACAATTCATTAGGATTGCTATCATCTTCCGGTAGAATTTTTATCTTCTAGTTGAATTAAGTGTGAATTTCCAAATAAATTCCACAAAATCTGTTCATTTTGTACAATCCATAACCCACAGCAACACTTCTCACCAACACTGGTCTATGCTTCATACATGTCTATCCTTGTGTAAACAAATTCCAAGAGCTTTTCACACTTCCCACCAACAATACTCTGTACTTCATGCATGTTTACCCTTGTCCAAAATGAGAGAAGAACTAAATATATATCAATAGAATCTGTGAAGTGATTAGGCGTTCAGACATTGTCTACATAAAAAGACAAAACATCAAAATCTATCCGTGAGGGACCTACAATCAAGAAGGACCTCTGATACTTAGATTCCTTTTGTGTTGTTTCATGCAAATAAGATAAGAGCCACAGAAGCTATGTCTTCCATGCATGCCTATCCGAACCAAAGTAAGACAACAGCTACATGAATATCAATGGGCGCAAGTTGATTAGGTGTTCAATCACACTACAGAAAGATATTAAAAAGAAATTAAAAATAGACAACTGAAGGATCTTACCAAGTGTTCAACCTCCGACCCTCAAAATTCTGTTTAGTTATTCAGACAGATTAGCTAATTGGCAGAGATTACACACCCTTTACAGAGAAACTTAAAACCAGGCTTCATTCGTGCAATTAAAAAAGCCTTTTTAAAAAATATTCATGATCATCAATGTTCACTGCCCTGGTAACCAAAACAAGTCAAGAGGTATACCCATGGTATCATTCAAGAGGACAGAACATATTTAAAATAATGTTGTATACTACAGTTTATAAGATAATTATGAGCCATACAATTAATCCGCATACCAAAACCGGTCCACACACTAAGCCAAAAGTGATCTTAACATCATTTAAATACCCCAGATCAACATATAAATTAAATGAAAACCGTAGAATACAAACTATAGAACAGCAAAACCAAAAACAAAAGAAAGCAAGAAGCTTAAATCAAAACAATATTGGAGAAGAAATATCACTTAAAAGCAAAGTTATCAATTCATGGACTAATTTACAATAGGATTTTATTTGAAAAATAAAAATAGCACAAATAGAGTAAAATCAAATTATACACTTTTCACCAAAGCAAAAATGAAAATATACGCACACAGACACATATATATGCATTATAGAAGTAATTCCTCATAAATAAAAAATAAAAAAAACGATCATACCCATAAACTACAAGTATCGGCGTTAAGCTAAACTAAACCTCGTTTCGTTCTACATATCCTCTGTTCAGGTTGAATAAACACTAGATTAAAGCAGTAAATTCAAAAAGAAAATGACGAAAGGAATTTCTCAGAGGAAAATAACAATCCAGGAAAGTTTGCGGACAATTATCATTTCGAAGATAGCTTGAAGAGTACCTTGTCCGATGCACCCATGGCTGTTTGCTTTTAGTTTTCCCGAAAGAAATTCTTGTCTAGAAGCGTCGTATGGGATCACGCGGAGGAGTGGTAAAGATGGATGTATAAAGAACACGGCTCCTTCAGATGTTTTCGATGGGGACCACGGGGAAGGATTTTGTTTTTTTTATAGGCAAACGGTAACGGTAACGGATTACCAACTCCCGGTTAGACTGCTATCACAAAATTTTTTCTATCCGTAGTCTTTATATATACTTTTCTTGCCTTATTTTTAATTTTATATTTTTAAGATTTTACTAAAATTACCTTTATCAATAATTATTATTTATAGATTATTAAATCTATTGCACTTGATTGATAATAAGTTAAAATTATAATATCTAATTAATAACGTGTTTAATTCTGAGTCTCAAACTAATTTTAGATAATTTTTTAATAATGTTAAATTAAAAATTCTGCCTTCTAAATAAAGATTCAAATAAAAAGAATGATTTGAAGGAGAAAAAAAAATTCGAATGCTCTGATAAAATTTTAAATATTTTAGTCTGATATAATTATCATATCATATATTATATTATTATTCTCATATTTTAATTTTAACATGTCATTGATTATATATTTTAAGTTTAATAATTTTTATATTACAGTTAGTATTAAATATGTATTTAATAAAAATTTTAAAAAATAGTATTAAAATAAAAAAAAAAATTGAATAGTAGAAAAGTACTTTGAACTTATTTTATCATTTAAAATTAATAAAGTCTACAACAAACCATGCAGAATAACTTTAGAATTTTATTTTTTATTTTTTAATGGAAAAATGATTCATAAAAATGAAAAGAAATCAAATTTAAATTGAATTTTCCAATAAATGAATAATGTCAAAAGTCAAGTTTAATGAGGGGTAAATCGGTAATTGGAGATGGCAGCAATGTTTCCACGTGGAATATTATATATAATTTTAATTTTTAAAAGATAAAAATACCATATTAGCTCTAATATGAGTTTAATTACATATATAAACCAATCTAAAATACGTTAGTAGATGATCTGACACATATAACCACGTCAAATTAAAAAAATTCAAAATTTCTTCAAATCATTTTTCTTGGCATCTATTTTCTTCTTCTTTTGGACCTTAATTTCAGAGAACCAAAACTTTTAATTTGAATGTCATCTCCTTCTTTATTCTCAAACAAATTTTTTATAATTTCAAATTAAGAATGTTTGCATTTTTTTTGAAATTAAGACAAAAGGGGTACTTGAAGGAAGAAAAGAAAAAAGAAGAAGAAGAAGAAGAAGAAGAAAAAAAAAAAGAGAGAATTCGGGGAAGTCAGAGGAAAGTTTTAAGTTTTCTAATTTGATGCAGTTGTCACTTCATTTGCAAATGTAACACCTTATCGATTAAGTGTTTTTTTTAGATTTAGTGATTCCCAACTCTTCACGGTGAATTCTATAAAAATTTGAAATATCAAACTTAAATAATTTAAAAAAAAAAAAAAAAGAAGAAAAAAACAGGGACTTACCAGTAAAAAAAGCTTAACAAGTTATTTTGGGTTTTTAGAATAAAAATTTACATTGCCTGCTCACACGCACATCATAATTATCATCCTATTTTCTTCTACAATTCATCATAATTTTCGAAATTAAAATTAAAATTACAAAGTAAAATTCATTTCTCCATGAATCCCCACGAAACAGAAGACGAAATCTTCCACCACACAATTTAGGGCCACCACCATCGCCTGTCCTCCCACGACCACAATCCCAATGACCCTCCTTTTTCCATCCTTTGTTGACTCGCCCAATCACTCATCTCATGAAATTAACGATCCTCTCTCTTACATGCTACTCCTGATGCTTCATTCAAACTCAAAAATGCTCGCCCACTCTGTTGCCTAGGGCAGAGAGAGAGAGAGAGAAGAAGGATTATAGAGAGGAGCAAAATGAAAATAATTTTTTTCAAAATTATGATGAATTGTAGAGAAAAAAAAAAAAGAATGGAAGATGATGAGAGAGAGAAAAAAGAATAGGAAATGGTAATTTTCATTTTTAAAAATTAAAAGTAAATATATGTATATATATTAAATATGGGTGCCAAGTGACATTCATGTCATATAAAATTTTTTTCATCATAATTTTAACATGTCATCAGTTATATATTCTAAAATTTAACAATTAATAAACAACTGTTTAGTTAAAGGGTGAATTTAATAAAATTTAAAAATATATAACTCAGATAGATCAAAAAATAATAATGGATTTTAAACTGAGAAAAGCAAATGGTAAAGGAAATTTCTCACAATAAGTATATATATATATGTATATGAATGGTTGTATACAAAACCTTCCTGAATAAGTGTTTTATTCACGTCCAATTAACTCTTAGATTTCAGGTATTAGAAGATCCTCTGGCACGAATATTAGATTCTAGGCGAATGCTTACTAGACCTTCACTGATATTGTTCTGTTGTAAATTGGTAAAAAGTTTCTGCCGTGTAAGAAATTTAAGTTCTGTCTGAGTAATAATACATATCAGTATGTCCAAATACATAATTAACAAACTGACAAGATTCTTATAGCCTTAGTGAGCTTCAACTGCCACTGAGAACTTCTCTGCTACACCCTTGACGTACTGCTTCCTCGCTGGATGATTTTCTTGCGGCCGGTTATAAGCAGTCCAGACTGGTTCTCCCACAAACAACCTCATCAGCTGGAAACCATAATTATAAATCAACAGTGTTACCAAATAATATATTGTAAGACCTACTAACTCGAAAACTTAAAACTGTTAGAAAATTATTCATTTATTATTTATATTATCGTTTCTACTCACGTTTTTAAGTCTATTAGGTTGGTTATGCACCGATCAGATACTTTATATTACAATCAATTAATATTGTGAGATGACAGCTAAAATTTGAACGCTAGATTTATAAATATGATACCATGTCAAATAGTAGCTTGTGAATGAATATCCTGAAAGTTCAAGTTAATAGAAAATTTTCTTATTTATTATTCACATGTTGATAAATAGAAACTATCTTAACATTCCTCCCATCACTTTCTCAGCACTAAAACCAAGTAAAATTTGTCATATCTTAGAGCTTCCTTACCTTAACATAGTTGCTAGTGTCAAGAGTAAACCTGTGGTAGATCCCAGCAGGCAGAACAATAAGATCACCCGGTTTCAACCCTATCCGAATCCAACGATCGTTCTTGTCTCGAACATCAAAATATCCACTTCCTTCCAAGCAGTAGCGTATTTCTTCATCTGCATGTATGTGCTCTGTATAAAAGTTCTTCAACTTCTCTTCGTAATTAGCAACTTTCTCTGGACATAAATCAAGCAAGTCCTTCAACACATTCACACAACCATCAGGAGCTTCATAATTGATGTTTTTCTTGTATGGAATGGTAAAGAAAACAAAAAATGTACAGAGTGTAAATTTGAGAAAAATCTCAATCCTCTAAATTTGCACCCACCTTTCTATGCTAATGAACCCTAGAAAAGTAAATTCCAATTTCTGTTCTACAATCTGACCATTTTCTTCCACAGGCAGATGAAGTCTTCCTTGAATAATGACACTAAGCCTTCATTTTTTACCCCAGATATAAAGGTACTTTACCCAAAAGAAAAATAAAAAAAGAACCCAAAGAAAAGGCCAGAACAGGAAATGACACTGCAGTTCCTCCTTGTACTCCCCAATGTCGATGCTTTAATTATTTCAGAACAATCTATAAGAACGAAAGAAAATGAATAAGCACTGTTTTCTTTTTCAATCTGTCTGTGATTTTTGTTCCAGTGATATACAGTCCCAAGATCAAAAGAACACCTCAGGCTATTAATGAAACAAACGAACTTCATTTGTGAAGTTCATGCATAGATCTATACTTAATTTAACCAATAAAATTTTTATTTCAAATGATAAAGTTAGCATTCTAAAGAATTCAAATAGAACTTAAAATTGATTAAATGTATCCTTTCACTTAAAATTTCCTATAATATCAGTTTTCATTATTTTTCCAAATAAAATTTTCATCTTTCTACTGACTGAAATAAACAAGATTTTCTCCTAATTGAAGTAAACAAGATTTTCAACTGAAGTATGCAAACAAAGTTGATTTTACAGACACAGCCTTGGAGATTCTGGATAGCAACTCAGCAGGATAGAACCTGTACAATGAACTTCCTCCCTCAATTTAGAGGGAGAGAAATGATCAACATAGCTAAGCTAACCGTGAGCCCTCTGGAATTAGTGATATCATGTTAAGCAACGCACCCATTGATGGATTGTAATGCAAACCGTAAATAAACTAGATGGTTACAATTCAATCATGTCCCAAATTAGTCCTGATACCAAGAGGATGACAAATTCATTATATTCATCGGCTAATTTGATAGTACCCGTTACAGTCTTGATTAAAAATCGGTTGATTCACTTTTGTACAAGAAAATGAACATATAGAGGCGCAAGTGAGAAGTACTAAAAAAAAAGTGAAAGGATATGAAAACAAATCTGATTACCATGTAATTGTATCCCCTGGCTTCTCTGATCTTGCGCAATTCCTCATCGTTTTCGTAGTTGTCTGGATTCAAATGCCAGTATAACACTCCTAGCTCTGCATACGCATTTACTTGGTTACTCAACACTTCAAAAGACATATATACACGCGCGTTTATTTATACACATACATATGATATACGGAGAGAGAGAGAGAGAGAGAGAGAGAGAGAGAGAGAGAGAGAGAACCAGCGAGGTGGTCCAAGGAGACGAACTCTTTCGGGTGGCGGTGGTGAGGGAGCCTTTGGTCTTCATTGCTCTCATCCATAAACCATGCCTGCTTTGAAATTCAATTCAAATCTTCAGCAAATAATTTATTTTTCAAAAGTCACAACAAATTAATTAACGAATCATAAAAAGGTTGAAGAACTCACCTCGATAGCCATGGGCTTTTAAAGTTCTAATCCCTTCTCGATACTGTAAACATGGCTCTACTCACCTTCGGGGTTATATATATACACACACACACACACAAAAAATGGCAAAGACTATAAACGAAGCTCGATTTGGTTATTGGTTACCGATTGCCGCGTGGACGATTAGATTTCCTCCAGTTATTCTGTGGTGTCTGGCCCTTCAGCGGTATAATATCACGCTTGGCGGCGTCTTCCCAACGAGCAAGTCCACTTACCTACAAGCCCTCTATTTTCCTACTTGTATTTTTCCTCCTCCTTTGAATGGATTTTTTTGCTTTTAATTAATAAAAAAAATAGTTCTAAAACCATTCACCATTGTTATCTGTTTTCTCCATTATTTTAATTATATTATATTTAGTGTATATATATTATCTAATTAATAAATATTCAAACTTGATCAAAAACAGAACTTCTTATGCACTGACCATAGCATATATGAATAAGTAGCCTCTGTTATTCCTCTACCAAAAAGAGAGAAAGAAGATAAAAACTATGTACCCTACAATGCTGGCATTGAAAATACCCATCAATCTGGGTTTGCAAATAAGTCAATAATTATGGGATCACCAATTTATGTTGATTTTTAATCATGAATAAAAAATAAGCAATTAATGGTTCCTATTATTTTCATTAATTATCATCTTACCATCCTTCTGTTGTTCGTAAATTAGGTAACCAACACCAAATCAGATCCATTGGTTCCCAATACTGCAACACATTCAAGTTATGTAGGGGGAGAACTCATGTTATATTCTCAACCCATCACAAGAACATAACTGCTTCAGCTTCCATCATGACCTAAAATAGCATATAGCTAAAGGCAATACTACATTTACATGTTACACGTAGAAAATGTCTCCATTCGCCTCTTTATCTCGTGCCAAAAACTCTTAATGTCAGAACCAAAAAATTCCCGTGGATGGCACTACACTACACAAAGTTGCAAAATTTGGTGAGTGCCAAATACTCACACCACTCAGAAAGTGAGTTATCTCATAAGGATCCCCAACCAGAGCTTATATGTCATAGAGCAGCCCAATCAATTCACCAGGAAGGCATAACTTCTATATCCTTCTGTTAAGTTCCGTACTTGGATGGTTTGTAACAGCAAGCTCTCTAGTCAATTCCAGTACCCTACTCGATCATTAAAGCATCTTGATAGTCATTATTTTAGATTTCTGCAAAGCACCCAGAAAAGTAGTAAAAATTTAATATATATACAGGACAACCAGTAGGAATTAGAGGGCAGAGTTTACATCCTTCATATAAATAATCTTCACAAGAAAAAAATAGAAAATAAACATTTTATTTGATATACTCAACATCAAAAGCCAAAGTGATAATTCCAGACCTAAGTTCAATAGAAGAAGCATACATGCAGCCAGAGTTTAATAATATTTTTCTTAAAGAAACCAAGATTGAACAGGATATATACACGTATATGCTGGCAGACAAAATAAAACAAAAATCCCAGTTGTCATGTATATCTCTTACCAGTCGGTTGAAAAACAAAAAGTCATGACTCATACCGAGGAAAGAACTTTACATTGTACCTTCGTCGTTAAGATCAACAGACAAGCTGCCATGTTTTATCTGGTTGTCAGCTGAGCTATGTGAGATGTGTGGCAATCCAGGTTGGGGTGGAGAGTTTGTGCCACTCCCACTTGATTGTCCAGTTGAGGTATTTGGCCTCACTTGATGACTCAAATACATCTCCAACCCGGAGGAAGTTACTCCTGTACTCTTTTTAACCTTAAAAAATCTCCCCCTGATAGGATTATAATTTAGTTAAAAAGGAGAAAAATGGGATGAGTTTAGCAGCTTGGAAGAAATTAAACATCAATTAGATGATATATTAGTCACTTTTCATACCTGTCCTTCCGCTTTTCGAGGTATCTCTGCAATAACACCTTTCTGTTTGCTTGACCTTCTAAATCTTAAGAAAAACCAACCAGTGTTAAAAGAAAGAACAAACAATATTCTTCCTACTTTGCTTGAAGGAAAAATATTCCAATTTAATCGGACATATATACATAATTACAGTCACATCAACTGGCACATCTTAATTTCTCAGAAAGGTAAAATTTAGACATGGTTGACAAATATCACTATGGCAAGCAAAATAGCCTGCTAGTTTTAGAATTTTCCCACATAACTTCAGCATTGAAAGGGCAGAGGAGTTAATTTCAAAGTTGGTAACTGCAAAACTGGAATGGCTAACTGGTGGTGATGATGAAGACACTTGTCTGGGGTTAGCAGTTGTATGCCATATTTGATATGGAAAAAGCATAAAGCTATCTCTTGTAAGCACTAGAAATACAGGGGAAAGTACAGCATTTGAGCACATGATGATAATTACTTCACAGTAAATGTTTCTTATTTTCTTTTTTGGCCCATTTTTTTAATCCATCTATGTCTGAAACAAAGCTGTATTGCCTAAATGATCTTTGATGTAGTAACTTAAGCCTTATTTTATTCCTTTAGAAGTATGGGAACACATTTAAATGCTTCCCCAATAATGAACTCACAAGAAAGCAGGATCAATTTCCAGCATTCATCAGATTCAGATTCTGTATGATACTGTGATTATCATCATGCAGTAACCATTTTATGTCCATACAAGCACTAGAGATCTTTATATTCAGTACCATGTGGTTGTGGTGGATCTAAAGTAACAATCAAGTGCATACCTCAGCCTTAGGGGATGTAATAGAGTTCCGGTACAGTGACCTTAATAATATATTTTGATGCAATAAACAAAAAAAAAAAAAGAGAACCCTACAATACTTTATAAAAGTTTCCGAAGTTTGAGTATTTGTTTCTATAAATAAAATACCAAGGAATATTGTCACTTCCAGGTAATTGGAACAACAACAACCATTATGTTATTCTAACAATTAATATGACCCGTAACTCCCTGAGAGAGCTGGGTGCCTGTACTATCATTTAGGAATTGCATAATTTAGTCTATTCAATGAAAAGGGTATATAAACTGTACCAGGCTCACGAGTGTTATTTCCCTTCTCCCGGTGTTGCTGAGGGTATTCCAGAACCTTCTCTGTAAATGCAAATCATAACTGGTTTCTAACCATTACAAATCTCAAAAGCAACAAATTGCAGAGAGAAACTTTTGACATTGTGAATACTGTTAACTATGTTAGACTATTGGAAATGCCTTGATCCCAGCAGCAAAAGAAAGTCATGTCACTCTTGAGCAAACGCTATTAGTGGATGTAAAATAAAAATAAAAATTTACATATTACTTCGGAAACAAAGATTCAGGGAAAGATCAAAATAACACCTGTTCTCATCCATTCTGCATTCAGTGGACATAATTCATCATATGATACAGAGGAAATGCGAGCTATATATTAGATGTATATTTCAGAAAATAACTACCTAGAGGATATAAAGAATGCTATTTTTTTCAGATTGGATCATTTAACGACCGTATTTCAAACAAAAAAATTGCTACTGTATAAGCATAAATAGGAGAATGTGAACTATGAAGACCTCTAGATCCATGCACTGGATCTTCTTCTCGTTCAATAAACCATAGCTGTAGAGCTATCCCTAGTACAGTTTATATAATCGTCAGAACAAAAATTTTGTAGGTGACATGTTAAATTCGCAATTTTCTAGGGTAAGAGGTGGATGCTTCTGCCCAAAATTGTACCTGTTTGCATTGTCTGAGAGATAACTGCACTGGGAGGAACAAAGGCGTGTTTGTCACTCATCTGCAAATGGCACGGAAAGGACCTAGGTACTGTATTCCCACCAATGGCGTCATCTTGAGGGAAATCTAGCGGACTTGCGGCAAGGTGCATGATTGCTTGTGCCTGCAAACCCATTTCACATATGCATTTGAAGGCAATGCTAGTACTGTCATCTTGAGGAATTGAAAGAAAGAAATGTGTATTACCTTATCAGGGGGCACTCCATCATACACATTCACCTTGCCACAGTAAAAAATGGTCATCTGCCCAACCAGCGCATTTGCTTCTCCTGGACTTCTGAAGCCATGTTTTCAAGTATATTATGTCTAATGCTTGCATAGCAGTAGAAAAATGGGTACATCTAACGCAGATGAAATATGCCCCATCTTCCCTCATAATATCTTTTAGGTAAATCAGTAATACTTAAGCATAGCTCTTTTAAGGCAAAGAAACAACACACTAAAGTCCAACACATTTATATGATTCAACTGACAAAGAAAGTGAATTCTTGTCCAGTGTTTCAAAATTGAGGACATCTATTGTGACATATGGCTTAATATGGGCATCAATCCTCAGTGGACACCCATAATTGGAGCGTATTACATCATCTTCTGCCAAAACTCATCAGCAAAAAATGAAAGCATCTGCTCTCAGAAGATTTCATTTCCTGCCTACACTAGCAAGTAATGTGAGAGTAGATTTTGCCCTAGAAGAAGTAAAGGGCACAGATCATTCTTCTTTTACCATAAAGACCACTTTCCTATACACTCCGAGGAGCATAGATGAGCTTAAGGAGCATGTGTCATTTTATTTTATATGATTAGAGTCCCATAAACAAGTAGCCTTCAATTCCTTCCTGACATAAAGATAAATTATATATATTGATAACTCTTCCCCTTTAAAGAGCTACCATTTTCTATCAGTAAAAAAAAAATTATACTAGAAGAGGGAGCAAAATACTTTGAAGAGGATGCCATAAAGTCCAAGATGTCATTTCAGAAACTTGAAACAATCATGGCACCCTTTAATAACCATTTCAGGACCGATTCTCTCGTAAATGATTTTCTAATAACTTCCCTAGCATTTTCATTTAGCAATATCCTTCCAATCATCAGCAAATATGAGTAGTTATTTTCAGAATTACAATATAGTGCCAAATACCAAAACAAAATACTGATTCAAATAAACCCCTCCATCATTGCCACTAATCAATCACTTCCTTATTAACCCTAGCAATTAGCCATATAAAAGCAAAACGAGAGTAAGGAAACAAACCTGGGAGATGAGGTTTTGGTATCTGCTTCACCTACTGGCCTGCAACCCAACTCTGCAGATTTCTGAGGACTTTTTCGCCGGTAAGGACCATTCTCGTCCGCAGGCGGGGAAATTTGGGCTCCAGCACCCAACTCCTTCACTGAATCAACTGGAGATGAAGTTACCTACATATACAACTTTGATTATCTTTAACAACTAAAAAATTACATAAACCATTATTAAGGTGGTCATGCCAAAACCTAAAACTTATTAGTAGCTCTGAAATAACTAAAACAAATGCACAAGTGCCAAAAAGAAAAAGAAAAGAGAGAGACAGAATAGAAACTTTACTTTTCAGAGATTTCTCAAGAACCAAACAAGGAAGTTTGCATATATACAGAGACAAAGACGAAAATAGTATATATACGTATGTACTCACGCGAGGAGTCGTTTCTGGGGGAGAAACGAGGATCTTACGAAGAGCTCCGGCACCGGAATCATCGGTGGTTTCGAGGAGAGCCTTAAGGGAAATAACTTGCTGGATCGCCTGCGATTTGTTCCAAGATGGTCTACGCATTCCTGTGACGACACGTGTCAGGTGAGCCGCCATTTTCAAGAGTATTTTTTAGTAGTAAATAAATGCAATCAAAGGAGTAATTAATAAAAAAAAAAAAAAAAGAAAAAACACACCCTGGTTAGAGGTAGACTACATATTATTATTATTATTGTAGTAAGCGCACTTTACTAACTGGAGTCTCCAGGGTTGCAGGTGCCGGAAAATATGGAAGAAGAGAGAGGACAAAAATGGAAAGCTAGAAAAAGGAAATGATAAGCGAAAGAGAAAAGAGGGGAAAAGAAACCTTTTTCTTTGAGGAATTTGCGGCAATCTTCACGGGTGAGCTGAGAAATGTCTTCTTCGGTGAGTTGGTTGAGGGGTTTGTCGAGTATCGACCTGAATGACGTCACCCCGGCGTCCATCTTGGGTGAGATTCCGGCGACAGGCTCACCGGAGTTCCCGACGCAGCAGCAATGGCAAAGCTTTCCACTTTCCGGTAAAAAGTAAGAGATTCGGAGGGCAGATTTGGAAAGGGAAAATCGAGGGCAGAGATTGAGTGAGAGAGAAGGAGAAGAGTGAAAGAGAGAGGAAAAGAGAGGAGAGAGGGGAGTGTTTGTGTGTGTGTGTGGGTTTGAGGGTGTAAGGTTTTTAATTTGAGGAGCTGCGCTGCACCCTAGGCTGCCACGTAAGAGGATTGTCCGTGCTTATTATGGCCTAATTATGTATTAAAATTACCACCTCATTTCTGATTTTACTTTAACCTTTTGGTTTAATTAACAAATTAATTAAGATTAATTGAATAGACATTTTGCTAATATGTCATTATAACGCGAAAATTAAGGCACAATTAAGTTTTACTTGCTGCGATTAAGGTTTCTTTTGTTTTTTTTTTTTTTCCCCAATTCATACCACTGTCTTTTCTTTTGCTCCCCATTTCGCAACAAGCAACAGCTTCAAAATCTTTTGCCCTCATCTTACTCATTTTATTATTATTTTTAAAATTTAAACACAATAAACTACTTTCTTAATTTTGGAGAAATAGATATATAATATAATGTTTGAAACAGACTTTTTGTAGTTGACCAACATGCTCCCTTTAGCTGTTTTGTGAGAAAAGAAAGGGTTTAAAAGCCAGGCGCATCCCTCCAGCATTTTTTCTTATTTTTAATTAATTTAAATAACTCTGACGTATTGTCTTTTTTTTTTTTTTTTTTTTTTTCTGAACTCTTTGTTTGTTGTTGATTTTTTTATTTTCTGAAAAAAGAAAATAGAGTGGGAATTTTGATTAGAATTCTAATTTTGTTTATAATTAATGAGATCATAATTAGGTTTAGGCATAATTGATGGGATTGGATTAGTGTATTTACCTAACGATTAGAAAGTATAAAAAGAGAAGAGAAGAGAAGATAATAATTGAGCTAAACTAACAAGAGAGGGGACCCAAAATTGTCAACTGCTGCGTTAATTTAAATGTAATTATTTTGTCAACTGTATTTCATATAATTATCAAATTTTAAATCGTCATTATTCAATTCATAACAAATTACTTAAACGTTAAAATATTACTACCAGTAATTAGACAACAAAAATAATAATAACCTACTGGTGCGATGGGTGGTAGGGTCACTGTTGAACCTCATGCTTACACAGACCTATGAGGCCCACTCTACAGAACTGCTAGCTTGGCCCTTTTCGGCTTTACCAAACCCACCCTCAAAGCCCACTTTCTACCGCAATTTTCTTTAAAAGACATTGTTTAATTAATCATAAATAAATAAAATTACTTGATTAATCAATTCCACAATTTAACTATAAACATAATATTATTTTCACATTTGATCTTTTAATAAATTATGGACCCATAAGAGCAACATGTCTTCCCATTTTCTAAGTAAATCCTAAGCCACTTTGCTAATGTTATAGTTATAAATACAAGTCTTCCGCCAATATTTCTTTTTTTTTTTTTTTTACATCATTCTTTACTAAAATATATATATATATATATAAATTAATTATTTTTTATTACATTTTTTCTATGTATATTTTGTTAAAATATTTTTAGATATCAAAATACATAAGAAAATAATTAATTTATATGTTTTAATAAATAATAAAATACAAATTCTTAAGTTTTGTTCTTTTAAAAAATATTATATATATAAGAGATATTATTATAATAATTTACTTAAAAGACGTTATAATGATTATATTCATTAAAAAATAGAAATTATTATCTTTTACTATTTTGTCACAAACTCGTAACAACAAATGTTTATTAAACTATAAGAAAAAAATCATATTATAATGATATTGTAATAATGAGACATAAACATAATTTATAAGATTTATTAGTTAAAACATTAATATCACCAATCACATAGAGTATTATGCAATATATTATTTCACAGTGAAGTATTTAATTGCATTAAATGTTAGTATAATGACTACCCTAAGATTTATGGTTCATGTTTGTTAGAAGAATAGATATGATAAACTCAAATAAAGAGATTCGTTTTATGAAGTTATACTACATGTCGACCAATAAATTAATTTTTTTATCTTATTAGTAGTTGTTGTTAAAGTTACTCGTTCATTTTATTTATTCACTGTTAAGAGATCTATATAGAATGTTATAATTTAAATAACTCATTTTTTTATTATTTTAAGGAGACTAACACTTGAACTTTTTGATATTTGATTATCAATGAATTATGTAAAAAGACAATCTTTTATGCCTTTGAAAATATGAAAAGTTTTTATTCAAGTACATAGAGTCGTTTTTTTACTCCTTTTGTCAATGATGAGGAAATTTTTTTAGCAAATAATAAATTTATTGTTTAATAAAATTTTATTAGTGTTTAATTTGTAGTTATAGTATTTTAATGGATATTTTATTTTATCATATTGTTTGAGTTATAATAGTTTAAATTTTATATAAATAGGTTCATTTATTAGCTCACGAGTAAAAAACAAATTTATATCATATTTGAGGTCATAAAGGTCATATTTGGATAATTTTATATAGTTTCACCAAACAAGTTTTGATTTTAATATAAGTCTCTTATTTTACAAACTTCATGTCTCATTTAGAACTGCAATGAAATTTGCTTTTGAGTTCTTCTCTATAGTCTTTTCAATGCTTTTGAGTCATGATATACATTATTTCTTGCATCCATTCTACAAGCAGGCATATCATCGTCCTCTGCAAATTATTTGACTTGTTTACATGTTTACTACATACGTATAGAGGTTGCTCATTCTTTCTTATACGCTCACATAATGTAACTTGATTAAGTGATAAAGAAGCTCTCTCAAATCTACTAGCTAGTGCTTTAGAGATAATAATAGGCTTATTTCATTATTCTATTACTCTAAAAATATTTTGTACTCCCATTAGAGATATTACCTATTAGAGAATTTGATTCCTTATCCTACTATCTAAGGAGTTATCTCCTTAAGTAAATTTTTTGTTCTCAATTTTTAAATGATCCCATTGACTAATGAAACTTCTTTTATTTAAAATATTTGTTTGCATTCTCATAATCGATGCCGAATGATGATGTTAAATTTGAAAGAAAATTGATGGGTGAAGGTGGTTATCAATTAATAATAAATGTATTTACTAACGACTTGATAAATAATGTTTACGAGAAGAGAAATTTGCTAATTTGAATACACATTTTTTAAATTTACCTTAATTGATCACCAACTGAGTGAATATAATTGGCATGTAATGTTTTTTTCGTTTGAATACATCATGACTTATTATAACTAATTTTAATTTCATCACTGTAGTTTTAAAAAATATTTATTTTATTCGATTATTAAAATGTCATGATTTATTAGAATTACTTTTATAATTGCATTCTCATCAATACATCAATTTAATTTTGAGTCATTAATATCACTAAATTAAATATTATAAGTCAAGTATTAATTTTTACAAACCAAGGAGGTAGTTGGTTTTATACAATGTCTAGTTGTGTGCCTAATAGAAGCTAGTGACTATTTTTATGTGTTCATTGTCATTAGACATACAATCAGACATTATATATGAAGTTTTGGTATACAACTCATAATCAAATTTCTATCAAATAGTATCATGTATGGTTTAGTTAAATAGATATCACCTTAGCTAACAGCTATATATCTTCTAGTAATTTCTTATATTCAAAATAATTATCCCAGTTGAATTTCTGAATGCAAATTTACAGTCACTTTAGATAAAGAGTATGGGTCGGAATGATTTGTATGATTAATTTACAACCTCGTTGGTTTGCCTTATAAGAAGAAAACCGAGAGGTCCCCTTAATCTTGGTCGAACAGGAGGCTGAAGCCATTACTTGTATGGAAATTCCCATGGAAGCCAGCTGAAAGCCTCAAGCTCGCACTTGCCCGAAGTCAAATATCATTTCAGTATCTCTTGTTTTTTTTTACCACAAAAGAAATGACAGTACAAAAGTAATTGGGTACTTGTCAAAAAGCAAAAGAACATACATACATATATATATATACACACACACACACACACAAGTGTTCAGCCCATCGTGGCCCACTGTCTGCGTGGGTCCCACCTAAATTTATGAGGGAATACTGAAACTTGTACTGCTGAATGAATACTCTGATGGTCAGGCCACCATGTTCAATAATGGTGGTGGTGGTAGACGATGGGTGGGTCGAGTTAGATGTTGGTTCAGTACGAGACAGCCAACCCACACGTATGCACCCACACGTGTGCTGCTTCCAGCTTCCTGAACACCCTCCTCTTTTGGAAATTTTACATTCACCCCTCTTCTCTCTCAATCTCATCCTCTCTTTTCTGCCTCCTTTCAACATAATAATATCTGCCTTCTTTACATCAAGTTATATATGCAAATGTATAATCCTGAATTTTTCTAATATATATATATATATATATAAAAGGAATAAGTTTTCTTTAATCCTTTTATTTTTATTTAATTTATAATTAATAATTTTAAAAATACCTTGTGTCAATTTTGATAAAAATCTGCAGAATGAATTAAATATAAGAAAAGAATATGTGATAATAATTTAAATAATATAATTCTAATCAATTAAAAATAATTACATAAAAATATGATCGTAATTACATTTTATTTTTATATTTAAAATACTCTAAATAATTAATTATTGTATACTATCATATCAAAATTTATTATATTGAATTAGTATATAACTCTTACCAATATTATCACATTAATTATTTTTCTATTTAAAAATAAATTTATATATATTAAATATAAAATTATTTAAAGAAAAAAGAGATATTAAAATGTGTTGAGTTTTGGTTTTATGTTTATGTATAGTAGGTTTTTATTCCGTATTATACACAAGTTTAAAAATTATTTACAACATATAAGTTATAGTTAATTAAAAATTAATTTTTTTTTTGTATTTAAATAAATTATTATTGTATATGCTATGAAAATTATTTTTATATTTAAATATTATAGAGTGTATGATTTGTGATCGTAAAAACTAAAATATATTTTTATATTTTAGATTTAAGTAGATAATATTTAAAATTTTATTTCTGTATTATATATAATATAATAAATATTAATATATAAATAAAAAAACAAAAAATACTACCTGAAATTGTTTTGGTATTATTTATTATATATGTATATTGATATAGAAATTAATATGTGACCAAAAATCAGTATTCTAATTGGTCCAAACTTAATACAGCACATGTATAGTATGTATTCTAAATTTTCTTTTGAATTTTCCTTCCCCAGATAAATGAAATTAATTAATTTCTTAGATCACTTCTTTCATCTACAATAAAATAATCATTGAATTAAGAAATATATATATATTTATATTAATTTATTTAGAAGAAAATAAATGAATTTCATTAATATACATATGTGTATGTATGTATATATATATATATAATGGAAAAGGTGTGCCACTTGTAATAATGAAATGTCAATTTTGTAAATTTAGCATATATCTCCAATGCTCCCTCTTTCTATCTATCACAATCATTCAGGGCCTCGTGGGTCCCACCCTCTTCCTTTGGCCAAACAATAAAACAAAAACCTCGCTCCTTCTTTTTCTCTTTCTTCTCTTCCTTCCCTCCCTCCCTCCCTCCCTCCCTCTATGTCTCTTTTGACTTGAGACTCTTCCTCACCCCCTGCAACAATAATACACTTCCTCCCTACCTCTCCATCTTTTCCTTTTATTACTCCTTCCCTATAAACATACTACACATAAACTCTGCTAACGTGCGCGCCTCCAGCTTGGCTATGGGCGTAGTGCGCCACCGTCTATCGACATTGATTGCCCTCACTTGCCTCTTCTTTGGCTTGGCCTCCGCCTCCTCTATTACCCTCTCCCAACTCGGTATGCACATACAACTCCCCTCATTCAGTACAATTCTTAACTTTCGTTGTCTTCACTCTGTAGCCTCTTTTTGCAGATACTAGGTTCCAGCAGAAGGAAGAGAGTGAGACAGGAGGTGGGTCGACCTGGTTGAAGAGAGTCCTGACTGATAGGAAGCTGGGGGGGCCGGGTTCTTCACCACCCTCGTGCAGATCCAAGTGCGGTAGGTGCTGTCCTTGTAACCCGGTTCACGTGCCGATTCAACCCGGTTTTAGCACGCTGCAGGAGTACTACCCGGAGGCCTGGCGGTGCAAATGCGGCGACAAGCTCTTTATGCCGTAAAGGAGAGAGAGAAAAAGAAAAGCAACACGACGGAAGTTCAAGAAAAGAGAGATCCTCTGAATTATTATTTTTTTGTCATGAAAATTTTTATAGTAATTATGTTGATACTTGATTATTAAAGTTATATATATCGCTCTTTCTATGTCTATATATGATATTGCATTTTCTGTGAGGGACAGGGAACTTTGGGAATGTAAGTTTGTAGTGAAAATAGAGATCCTCCCTTTTCTTCTCCTCTTTTGATTATGA
>NW_019014648.1:1484563-1499660 GCF_000150535.2 Carica papaya | reverse complement strand
CGATGCGAGTGTGGCCGAATTCGGCCGAAAACGACTGAAAACAGCCAACCTGAGGTGACTCGCCGCCGCCAGCGGCAGCGCCGTCGCCGGAGCACGGCGGAGCCGCCGTGCCGGAGTTGCGATTTGGGCCGAAAGGGGCCCTGGGCCTAATTTGAGATTTTTTTGGAACACGTGCAGGTACCAGTAGTGCGTTTCAGTTCCCCGAGAAAAATTCAGAGAAAATTAGGGACAGCCTGCAAGCGCACTGTGAAGCCGTGTTCAGACCCCGAAACGAGTAAGGACCCCTCACCTTATTTTCTATCACGGTTTTAAAGTTCAATAAATGATAAAACGGTATTTCATGAATCAACGAATGTGTGAAATTGCTTAAGGTCGCTAATGGAGCCCAAGTCTAGTGTATTTGTCGGTTAACTGTTATTTGGCCTGTTTTACAGTTTTAAATGTAGCATGAGGTTCGATGTTTTCATTTTATAGTTTCGTGTGCATGTTTTACTATTTTATTGATTATGGATTAAATGACCGGGATATTGATGCTGTATGTTGTCTGTTTAGAATAAATTACTGTTTGCTTGCTTGTATGTGGATTAATGATGCTGACTGAGGAAAAAGAGAATGAAAGATTATGTGAATGGAAATTGTATAATGTGTTCAGCCCGACTAGATATCCTGGGAGATGGTGGACGGACCGGGTCCGTAGGGAACCCTACCGGGATTGTGGTCTCCCATACCGGACGGGGTATGGGGATCTTGTGTGTTTTGGCGCCCATACCGGACGGGGTATGGGGACGGCCCGTTTCACCCTCATACCGGACGGAGTATTGAGGTTTATGGTTTGGCGCCCATACCGGACGGGGTATGGGGACGGCCCTGGAATTTGATTTCAAGTGTTATGGATTAACGGGTAGCGGGACCCCTATGGATCCCCATGGATACTAGTGGACTGGTGAATTAGGAAAATATGTTGTGTAACGATTGAATTACGAAAAGTGTGATAGGTATTATGTTATACAGTTCATATATATGTTTCCATGATGATGATGATGTTATTGCTTTCGTATATTGTTTTATGAATTTCACCGAGGTAAGTAAATGATAAAGGCTTATTTATCGATAAAAGGATTTGTTGTAAATTATGCTCCATTGGTCTTTTTGTGTTTTCTACCCACCTTTACCTCCGTGACGGTGAAATATCGTGATGTCTTTATTGGACTAATGTGGCTCATTCCTTATTTAATCATTTCAGATCAAGAGGACATCGTTCCCGAGCCAATTCCGCAGGAGGACGACGAAAGGGACGCCTAAAGACTCCATAGTCACATTCGTAGTTTTTACTTTCAAGTTTCTCCTTTAGATAGTTTAATTTTTTATATTTTGTGAGCACGTTTCGGTTTCAGTGTAAGGGATGTTATTCAAATTTTGACTTCGCTTCCGCATTTGATATTTATAATATAAATTCCATTATGAATTTCCGGGGCTGCTACACTTTACCTAATTCTTACAATAAAATCCTCTTATCTAGCTTTGAGGAGATTGCAAAAATAGTAAAAAAAACCAAAATAAATAAATCCTAAAAATAATAAATAAATTAATATCTTCTCATATTTTTAGTAAATTAATTAAAATTATTAATCTATTTTTTAATTAGATAAAAATAAAAATAATAAAATATCACCATGATCAAGTAGAACAGCGGATCAAACAAAACGAAACACAATTCAGTTTAATTTTTGGTATAAATATGGAGGGGACATAAAATTTTAAGTTGGTCCAAGTCTAATCCAGACTAAAACTTAAAAAAAAAAAAAAAACTATTTCAATTTAATTTGAAAGTAATATTTAATAAATTATTAGTGATTTTAGTCAATTATGAAATTAGTGCATGATTATAGTTTATATTAATTTTTGTTGATTTTGATTGTTTAGTTTTTAATTAAACATGAAAATTTGAAAAGAAAAATAAGCCTAATTCAGTTAGATCTTTGATAATGTCATGTGTCTCTAAATGAAGTCCAGTTTGGAATCAATGAACACTTATAATACTGGACAAATTTAAATTTAATGTATTAATTTTTTTTTTGAGATAATAAATAAAAAGAAAAAAAGAAAATCTACTTCTCTTGCTGGTCCTCTGTGAATAATCAAATTATTTTAAAAACACAATAATTCTCTAATACCCACCCTATTGGATAAATTTCAAAAGAAAATTACTACTAGTTTGTTTGTTTATAGTTTTTACACTTGAAAATAAAGGGACAAAAGAACATATCCCACTTATTTAATGAAATTCTTTTCAACATGTTTTCAAATTATCTCTGTTTGTTTATAATTTTCATGCAATAGAAACAAAAAAACTAAGAGAAAACATTACTAATATTGAATTAAAGGCGCATACTAATACATACAGACAAAAGGCTCCATGCTTTTTTCTTTTTTTTTTTTCCCTACCCACTTGTGTTTACATCAATCAGATCAGACGGACGATGCTTAATATATATATATATATATAGAGCGTGTTCAACAGTGGCTTTCCAAGATCTGACTTATTTCTACTTTTTTTTTTGTTTTTAAAAATATTATTTCGAAAATGTGAAATTCAACAATTTTAGTAATTAATTAATTAAGTTTGTGGGTATTATTATTAAAAAAAAAAAAAAGGAAAAAAGGGTTGTCCTGTAATGATAGAACAATAATAATTAATTTGTGGGTTAGGTTGAGGAGAAGAGAAAAGGCTGGGCCTGGTGGCTCTAAAATGTATTGAAATCTGAAAGGAAGGTCTATTGGATGGTCGGTGATGTAAGTCAGTTTAGGCGTTACCCCGTGCCACCAGCTTTTCACTCAAAATTTTGGTCATCAGAGGAGAGGGAAAGAGTAATGAAAAATATAAACAAGATTCTGATTCTGATTCTGATTTGACGAGTTTTGTTGGGGTTGTATATTATCACTTCTTTATAAGCTTCTTCTCCCTTTTTGTCAAATCCTTCTTTCAAACTTTCTCTTCATTTTCTTTTTCTATTTTTTAGTCTTGGATTAAAACTATAAAACCCAATTTCCAAATTCCTTTTAATACTTTCTTGTATTTGAATTCGCTAATGCACCCGTCAATAAACATTTATTTTTTCTTCTCTTTTAACATAATTTTTAAATTATTTTTAATTCCTTTTCATTTTTTTTTTGGTTAAAAATTGTTAGTGATTTTAAATAAAAAAAAATTATAAAAATTTGAGACTTAATTTGTAACAAAAATTTCATTTAGAATTAAAATGAATAATTAACTAAAAGTTTAGAGATTAAAATGGTAATTTACTTTTTATTTATTTATTTATTTATTAAAGTTCTGATATACTCTTAATGATGATTTTAAATCAACCTACGGGTTCCATTTAAAACTTTAATACGTAGCATTCGTACTTATATTTACAATGTCTAAATACTTGGTTAATTTTCCATTGAAGTTTAAATTTCACATAAGAATAGTTATAAAAACCATACTTATTAGCCAACCAATCTCTAATGAACTAAATAAAAAACAAAAGTTGAACCCTAACTAACAAGTAAAAAATGAATTAATAGTGTCTCAAATAATGGTCCACTTTTAATAACTAACAAATGATATATGAAAATCGAAAAGGTAAATTCAGATATTTTAACCCATTTCGACGATTCCAATTAAAAAATTCTAACCAGCACAAAATATTCATTTCACCCGAATTTATGTTGGTAATAAATTAAAGTCATCTACAGCCACGTTATGTATTATCTAGCCACTCATATGTGTTACTCATTGATTTTCACTCAAGAAATTGAACAGTTTGAAGCTCCACAGGTGCAGCTTCATGCCCATCTCTCACGGCCATTAAGTGGCTACTATCACCACCCAGATAAGCTTTCAAAAAAGCAACAACTATTCCTCCTACAAAACTTCTCATTGGTTCCCTGCACTTTCCATTCTTGCACAAACAGTAAGTAGCTTTCCCTCTAATCCCCTTGGTTTCATCATCAAGCATATCAAGATGACCATAGTTCTTAACCACAAAATAACAAGCTGGTTTTCTACATTCATTAAAGAAGTCTTCGTGATTAACTCCTTTAGGAGCACAAGGAGGGAAAAGAGGATTCCTTTTCACTTCACCTAAGCCTGAACCAATAACCATCACCCCCATATCAAGATCAAATGAGTGAGGAATGTAGGTGAGCACCGGTGGAGGGGTTTGTTTCCCTTTGTCCATTCCATCAACTGGGTCTATGCCTATTAAGGCCGAAAACTTCAGCTTAGTTGCTGCTTTTCGAAGAGCTAAACCAAACGCAGTTTTGCCTCCACGGCTATGGCCAGCTAGTCCAAGCTTGCTGAGATTTGGCCTAACATTTGCTGGGAGGAATCCTTGGAGTCCTTCCGATAACCAGTTTGTTATTGCAGCAGTAGATTTTATCTCATCAGTTGAATCTGGTCCAGCCATCTCGTATAACTGTTTGAGAGCACATGTAGAAGAAATGTAATGAGATAAATTCACAATGTTAAATCTTTGTCTCTGTTTCTGTCTCTCTAGTTCTCGGTTGTCTTCTCATGCTTCTATCCTGCAATCTAGATGACCAAAAACTCAAAACTTCTCTTCTGGTTACTGTTATTAAGAACAATTCTGTAGGACAACAACATGCGACAAAGACATTCTTATTGGTATACCAACCAAATTGATGTAATTGAACTTTAAACCATACGGCGGTTCTCCAATTTCTAAATTTCGCTTCTGAGAAACAATAAACTAAACAGTGAGTATCAACACCAAAAAAATGAATTTTATATATATCTTCTGTAAACTAGAGCAAGCAGGACATTAAGGACTGAATCCACACAAATATATATCTTGGTTATCTAGATATTAGGAATAGACATTCTGCTAACATGGTCAAAGCAGCCTAAAGCTTTGATACTTCTGGCAACTTGAATGCGAACATACTGTGTGGACTTTGTTAGGTCTCAGTCAGAACCAAGAAGAATTGAAAAAGAATTTGCTTCTATTTAGGGCTAGAATTACCGCGGATATTTGTTGTAAAAAAATCATCCTTTATTCGTACTAGGAGAATGCTTTAAATAGAGAAAATACATCAACTTCTTCCTGTTACCCAGGAAGTATGAGCTGCAGTGGCGCCATAATCGCAACAATAACGGCTAGAAGATAAGAAATCAAAAACAGGAAATCAAAATAAAAGAGATAGCTTTGACCGATTCTGGAGGAATGACTTGTCGATCAATTACCCACGTTTTCCACACTACATGCTGCGAAATACTTGGGATTCTTCTGTCACGTTTCCTTTTCTTCCCTTGATCTGCAGCGTTTGGTTCAACTATTGCCTCCCCTTTTTTAGAACCGACAGTCCTCAAGGTTCAGGTACCCTTGGTCTCTCCGTTCAGCCAGGCTTTGCAGGTTCGGCATCTTCTTCCCCTTCGTCGCCTTCTAGACGTAATAGTTGGGATTGGCGGCATTTGTGACCGAAGGTAAACTTTTCGTCACTGTGGAAGCATATACCTTGTGATCGCCAGCGCTGTGCTTCTTCCCAGGATAACCGCTTAGGAGCGGCGACTGTTGCTGTTAGAGCTCGCGGGGTCTGGTCAGATAGGGAGCGCGCTTGTGAGTCAGTTTGAGTCCGCCTCACCCAGTCCAGCCTGCCTTGACGGGCCAATTGCTCCTTGCACATGCGGGCTAGACTTATTGCATCCTTCATCCTAGGCTTGAACATCCTTATCCCATCTGCTATCTCAAGCTAAAACCCGCCCATGAAGGTTCCAATTAAAGCCTTCTGGGTCCAACCGCAAACTTTGTTCCCCAGCCTTTCAAATTCTTTTTGGTATTCCCTCGAGGGCCCGATCTCCTTCACCCTCGTTAAGGCCCCATCAAAATATTCACAATCAGTTGGCCTGAAATGAGCCCATATCTCTTCTTCAAACCCAACCCAAGTCACCATCTTCCCTTCTTCTGTAAGTCCGGTGAAGTCATTGCAACCACTAGTTGGCTTCACCCCTAGGTGCAAAGAAGCTCTTTGCACCTTCTACTTATCGGGAATGCCTTGGTAGTCGAAGAATTGCTCGACGTGGCTGAGCCATTCGATCGGATCGTCATCGGCAAAGATGGGGAACTCAAGCTTTGCGAGCTTTGAGACAAAGGGTTGATGCCCCCCGTCGTGCCTTTTGGTTCCATCGTCGCGAAGTGGCCACGTCAGTCCGGGTCGAGTTGGAGTGTTGCTACTGGACCCTTCGTAGTTTGTCAACAGAGTGTCCGTCAACCGCTTGAGGGTGTCCTCCATTTGGTGAAGCTTATCGGCAACTCCCAACTCCATTCGGCTGGAGTTGTCTTTCAATCCCCCGACGCTAGCTTCCAATTGTTCAATCATCTCCTTGTTAAACATGACTGTAATATCAAATGTTAGGTCTCAGTCAGAACCAAGAAGAATTGAAAAAGAATTTGCTTCTATTTAGGGCTAGAATTACCATGGATATTTCTATCAAAAAACCATCCCTTATTCATACTCAGAGAATACTTTACATAGAGGAAATGCATCAACTTCTTCCTGCTACCTACGAAGGACGAGCTGTAGTGGCGCCATAATCGCAGCCACAATGGCTAGAAGATAAGAAACTAAAAACAGGAAATAAAAATTAAAGAGATAGCTTTGACCGATTTTGGAGGAATGACTTGTTGATCAATTATCCACGTTTTCCATGCTGCATGCTGCAAAATACCTGGGATTCTTCTGTCACATTTCCCTTACTTCCCTTGATTTGTGGCGTTTGGTTCTATCAGACTTCTGTAAATAAAACAAGAGCATCGCATGGCCCTCTAGCTTATCTTTTGGCACAAGCACCACTCATCACATCACGATCCCTACTAACATTGCTTCCATAATTTCACAAATGATTTGCCTTCTAGCCCAAGCATGCATTTGGTGTCCGACACCAACATAGCATTTCATTCGTTATCTTCTTCGTTCTCCCTTCATTCATTATTTTCAGCACATGAAAGGTCTAGTCAAATTGAACTAACAACTTATGGGGTTTTTTAATTCAAAAGGAGAAAAAAATAGCTGTCGTGAAAATGAAGAAAACCCATCATTGGTTATAGAACTTAAAACCTCTCCCATGGTCCAAGTAATGTTTTTTCCCCCTTTTTTTCCAGAAAATATGAACGATATCCACTAAACCACTTGGCCTGGAAAATCTGCACCATGTAACAAAACCAAGACAGCTGGTTCCTAGGAACGCATAGCCCTATGAAGTACATAGAGTGCTTCCTAATTAAGGCAAGAACCATCTGATCACACTGTCTAAGAATCTAAATAAAGAAACAAGACAAAAAAATACAACTTACAGAGATAAACACCCTCAACTAACATTTCTATTTCAGAGGTGTCCACATAATTGGCTTTTTAACTTGTTGAAGATTGTTTAGGAATCCCCTTTGAGAAATGTTGTGCCTGAATCCTTCTTGAATTGCTATTTCAACACCATATAGAAGTGGAAGAAGCTCAGCAATTTCCACATAGAAGGGAGAGGGAATTCGTCTTAGACCTGTAAATATTACCTTTCCTCTATAGTCTTGTCCTACAAAACCCAAGCCAATCTAGCGATTCTCACCAAGAGAAGAATCAATATTTATTTTACATGTACCTTCAATAGGACATAACAAAGTCTGTTTACTCCTCTTCTTCATCCTTCTCATTCTCTAGAAGCATATTGATAGGACTATTGCACAAGTCATCTATTTCTGCAAATACTGATTGCAATTTAAAAAGAAGAGTATGTGATTCTCCCCGAACTCCTTCATGCACCCATTTATTATGAGACTACCATATGCCCCACGAGATGAGAATAAACCATAAACATTGCTTTTTATGGGGAGAAGACAACTAATGCTTACCCAATCACCAAATTGAATTGACGCATCAAGGTCCTTCAAAAGAGGGCTAGTTTGCCAAAATTTTTAAGCAAAAATCACATGTCCGTAAGAGATATTCAATTGATTCATCATTTTCACCAAGAGGTTTCCACTTGAATACCTTTTGAATTCAACCATTTTCAGATAGGATACACAATCTCCAGACCAAGTGTTGATCCGTTGCTAAAACAGATGTTCTCCTAATGTTTTTTATCATCGTAGCTCTGCTAGCCCCGATAAGGTGGCCCTCATGAGACACCTCGTCGAGTATCGTTCTTTATAATAACCTGTTTTTTTTTTGCCGAAAACTCCCCTTCATTTATGTGAGCCTAAATGAGCGTATCAGGTAGTAGTCTCCTGCTCAAAGGAATGTTAAGTATTTGATTGCCATCAAGCCTAATGAATGTGTTGCATATTATTATGCCATTCCATCTGTTTTCTTCACATGCAATTGTTGACTCTGGAACCATAATAAGATAGGAACCAATTGATTGAAGGGTGCATATTTTGTGCGCCGGATTGTTTGGAAGCTAACGTTCTAACCAAATGGACACACTCTCATCTAGTAAGAAACATGTATTACTTATACATTAGCATATCCACTCACAGCAGCCTCTGTACCAACCGGTTTACAATCACTCATACTATAGGTTTCCCCAAAAATCTCACTCGTTAATTGAACGAACAGCAAAAGAAAGGAACGCTTGGTATCAAGATTTCATTATCAAGTTGATTAAATTTATGCTATGTAGTCTGTGTAGGAAAAGGAAAGGAGGGTTTGAAATATTTACCTGAGGAGCAAGGACAATAAAACCATGAGAAGCAACATGTTGCATGAGCTGTGAGTAGAATGAGTTATAGAGAAGATAACCGTGGAGCAAAATCAGAACTGGGAACTCTCCCGCTACACAGGGCAAAGCAATCAAGAGGGGCTTTGGAGGTGGAGAAGGATAAATGGTGGATGTGCTTGACTGGTCAACTGTTTGAAGCATGGTTGTGTAGCTTCCATCCCTAAAAACATTTGCTACAGAAGAAATCGCTGAAGAGGAAGAAGCAAAAGCCATGATTTTTGTATTGAGCTTTTTCATTCAAAAGTGCTAATCTTGGATAAGTTAATGCGTGTGGCTTCTGGTTGGCAGAGCTGCTTTTTGACTCTTCGCTTTGGATTGTTTTAATTTCTCTTGGTAATTCGGCTGTGAGCCCAAGGCCTGTCATAATCCATTCTTCCATTATTGGGCTTGATCATAAGAGAGCATTCACACACCTTAAAATATATTTTATATGTTTTCAAATTGTAAAATTTTGGATTGTAAAATAATCTTCCATTAAAGAATCTACTCTTCTAAATACCATTCATATATATGCAACCAATTGTAGTTAGTGATAAAACCAATTTGTTAAATCAAGATTTTCTTCCGTTTAAAAAAACTTTTGAAGCTTTTAAGCTCTACTTCCTACGTTATGAACAAGAGGTTTTTATCAAATGCTAGTTTTTTTCCTCTTCTCTTAGTCTTTGCCATTATTCTCTCTATCTTCATTTTTTTTTTTTTGTATTTTTTTCTAATTCTTTTGCTTCAGTCTGTGGTTGATCATATAAAAGATTGATTGTGGGCAATTTGGTTATTTTATGTAACCTACTTAATAACCACCCTAACTTTACACTAAAATTGAAGATGCTAATAATTTTTTTTGGTTAAATGATGGATATTTTTGTTCTTTTTTATAAAAGTATAAGTTCGAGTAACGAATTATGCGTTATTATGTATATTTATTAAAAAATTATGTTATGTGTGTTTTCTTTAAAAAATTATATTATTATAAGTGTGCATGTTTTATTAAATTAATGAAATGTATGAATTTTTAATTAAAAAAATTAAAAATAATATAATTTGACTAAAAGAATAGAAAAGAAAAATTAAAACCTCAAATCTATTAGGCTACGGAAATTCTCATGAATCTTTTAAAATAAAGTACTTGAATTTGTCAAAATAAATTGGACCATTCAATCTTAAAATTTCACAAACCATATTTATATTTGTTAGAGTAATTATTAAATTAAATATATGTGATATTTAGTAATAAAAAAAGTTTAGAAAAATTATTCTACTTTTTATTTTTTAATTCTCTCTAATTCACTATTAGTTATGGAACATCTAAAAAGTCTGCATGCACCGCATTCCAAAAATAATCCAATACCAAATCAACGTCCTGTTACGTACGTATGATTGTATTTATATATATCTCTCTCTCTCTCTCTCTCCATTTCTCGTGTAAATCTCCCAGACACTACACTTTCCTTGACATTTTCCCTCACTTTCTATCCTCCCAAATAACCCCAGAAATTATACGAACTCAAAAACCCATCTCGCTTTCTGGATTCATCTGAAGAAAAATGGGAAAACACGATGTGGAAAGTGGATTGTATCCTACAATGAATGAGAATCCACAATTCAGATGGGCCTTTATCAGGAAGGTTTACATAATCATCGCTTTACAGTTGCTCCTGACCGCCGCCGTCGCATCCGTCGTCGTTTTCGTTCCTCGGATCCCCGACTTTGTGCTCAGGACTCCGGCCGGTCTCGCGATCTACATTGGCTCCGTCATCCTTTCCCTTATCCGTACGTTCTCATTCTCTTCAATGTTTCCTTTTTCAATCTTCTGTTAGGATATTTATCTGCATGTTGAGGTTTTTTAATTTTGACATATACGTATATCACATTTTGTATGTATATTTTGGTTTTTGACCTGGATTAAATTGTCAATTTGTATGTTTTTAGTTCTATGCCCATTATATGTCTTCCACAAGAAGCATCCGGTCAACCTCATTCTTCTTGTACTTTTCACGGTTACCTTTTCTTTCGGCGTGGGACTTTCTTGTGCCTTTGCACCAGGTATGATATGATCAAGATTAAAACCCAATTTTCATAAGGATAAATTCATGAATTAATCTGATCCTGTTTATATGTTCATACAGATCTTACCCTTTTGTCTTTCAGCCTCCTTTGATTTAAAAATAAAAAATAAAAACAATAACATTAATTTCCCGAAATGAAAGCGTAATAATTCAAACAAATTAATGTCTACTCCAGGGAAGGTTATTTTGCAGGCTGTAATCTTGACTAGTGTTATGGTGATCGGCCTAACACTCTACACATTCTGGGCGGTAAAGAGAGGCCAAGATTTCAAGTTTCTTGGACCCTTTTTGTTTGGTTCTCTCCTTGTGCTGTGTTTTTTTGGGATCATGCAGGTACGAGGTTTAATTTTCTGATAATTGGTGTTACGGTTTGCTTCTGTCATAACTTTTGATCCTTAAATAACTTAAAGAGTTGTTGGAAATGGACAGGTGTTTTTCCCATTTGGGAAGATAACAACAACTATATACAGCGGCTTGGCAGCTCTTTTATTCTGTGCTTACATTGTTTATGACACTGACGAACTCATCAAACGTTATACCTACGACGAGTATATATGTGCTGCAGTTTCTCTGTATCTCGACATCGTCAACCTCTTCCTAGCGCTTCTTAATATACTAAGGGTAGTTGATGCGTGAAATTAAACCTTGTCACTCTCCAAATTAAATACGCATCAGAAAATTTACTTCCCAAGTCATTTTAGATTTTCATAGCTCCAATATTTATTGAAGGTTTAAGATTAACTAGTACACTTTACTCGGAATGCCCTGTATAGTTCTGGCTCTTTCCTTTCTATATGTATAATATATTACGTCCTCTTGTTTGTAGAAAATTATCTTGAGCTTTTACTTCAAGTTATCTTTCTTGGATACAACTCTTATGAAGTAATTAAATACTTGCGGCTCAATGAGGTCAACAACTCTATGAAAGTCTGATATTTTTTTTTTTTTACATTTTATAATATAAAACCTTAGAAAGTTATACAGAAGCATTATAAATTTTTGTTTAACAATTAAAAAAATTATCTCTTTTAATAAAATTAGTGAATAGGACTTAGATTCTGAGTGGTAAACTCTATAATAAAATATGAATGCTCTTGATAATTGAAGCATTATTTAATTTCTATGCAGCATGATTAAGTTGTCGGAAAAATAAGTTAAGAGTTAAATTACCAGACGAGGCACATTTACACGTTGGCTGTATGTATAGAATAAGACTGTTGCTTGCACTCTTTATCAATTAGTTATTTATAAGGGGAGTTGTAAGGAATTCTGCATTTTCCATGACAGTACATGGAAAATTACAGAAAGCTTAAGTATGCAAAGATATTATTTTTTGTAACAAAAATATTTTTTTAATAGACAAATTTATATATATCAATTATCTCAGTATCTATAATTAAAATATAATTATATATATATATATATATATATATATTTAGATTAGAGGTGTTAAAGATCTAAAATCAAATTGGATCGGACTAAAGAATTTTGATCAAAGACCCAACCCAAGTGAATCAATTTTTTATATTCAATTTTTTTTTTTTAATTATTTTGGTAATTATGTCAAGCTGGTCCATAATAATAACACTTCTAATTTGAGGTATAATATTTCTCTATTTAGCTTTTTTATAATAAAAACTCAACTACAATTCAACTTATCAGTATTTAAAATGTTTTATTCAATTAATTAATAGAAATTTGAGCCAAACAGTGAAATATTTTCAAGTCTCACATTGTAGATCAATTAATGGAAGCCTCCACGAATTAGTGAAACATGCATTACTTAATCAAGCCTTGCCAAGACTTGTATCTCATGCTATTCGTAAGCTAAAAATTATACCTAGTTTCTCCAATGATGATAGATGGAGATGTCACTAAAAATTATACCTAGTCTCTCCAATGATGATAGATGGAGATGTCACATACTCTAACCAATTATTTGATGCTAAATTTACCTATCAACTATATTACAGAAATCTATTAAATTCAAACTCCAAAATGAACAGTTGAATATTTCTCGTAATGGGAAGAGCTATGAAATACAAAATTTCAAGAATGTCATAAGGTGTTTTGGCGGAGGTTTCTTCAGAAAAGCCTCCTAGGTTTCCCTCATAATTATTTTTAATATGATACACCATGAAGATTATCTAATAACTAGCAATAAATCATACAAGCACTTATTTATTTATCATCGTCTAACTAGAATTCTTTTGTTAAAATTTTAATAGGGTTTTTGTATTGATTTTATTAATTGGAATTCTATTAACTTATTTTTCTCATTAAAAAAATATATTCAAATTGATGATCAATAACTTTTATAGAAAGCGTATTTTTCTTTCTACTTCTGTTACGTTTTAACCTGATTTACTTTTGAATAGAATCGAGTTATTCATACAAACCACTCTATAAACCCCTAAACATATTTGACCATTCTTACAAGGGGTACAGGAAGATAACAAAGGTTTTACTCTTTAGTACCTCCTCTAATATGCATCAGTTGGTTATTAAAAAAAAAAAAAAAACAGAAAACTTACATGTAATGCTGACTGTCATAGTACATGACACCTACCAAACTGTAGTTGTCCTGATTCCAATTATAATTTATCACCTACATGGATCCAACCCACCAAAGACTTGAATATCTTGGTTGGAAAAGCTGAAATTAAACTCCTTATCCTTGAGAGAAGGCGAAAGGAATTATAAACAAGGCCAAAAGAAGTGATTATCTTTATTGACTCGTAGCTTATTGTTTCTACTTTAATGTTTGACAATATCTTTCCAAATTAGTGCATCAAAAACTATCCTTAAGAAAATCGAAGTCATTGCACATGGTGTTAATTGTTTGTGGCCTTGGTTCCCATGCACACAAAATGAATTAGCCCACAAATTAGCCAAACAGGCTATTAAGAATAGTTGTGTTGGGCTACTCTCTTTTGATGATATTTATAGCATTATACAAACTTTCAAATTTTTGCTCTCCTCCTATTTATTATTATATATAATCATTCGGAGATTATTTTTTTACTGTGTTATTGTAAGACCCTAAATTAATTTTAAAAAAAGTTTAAATTAATGTATAAAATTTAATTTTTTAATTTATGAATTTTTATTTAATGTAAAAATTAGAAAAAATAGATGGATGATGAAATTGAAAATAATTTTGGGAAAAATGGCTAAAATTTTGAGTTTTTGAAGTGTTTTTAAAAGATTTAAAAACTGGGGGTCAAAACGTAATTTAAGAAAGATGTATCACGTAGCACCACCCAGTCAGCAGCCCCAACAAACCGGAGCGCGTCATGTGACAAGGCACGCTGACACGGTGCCATGCGGGAGGCCACGGTGGCAATCCACGTGCCCGCAATCGGACGGTTCAGATTTATTCTCACGCACGAATACAGTTCGGATCCGTTCCCTCCTCATGCGCGATAAGACGGTCGCGATTAAACGCGATGGATGGTTCAAATTTATTTCCTATTTAAATGCGATCGTACGGTCCAGATCAAATTGGGACAAACGGTCCAAATTTACTTCCTATTTAAACGCGATCGAACAGTCGAGATAAAATACAATAGACAATCCAGATTAAAGGGAGACGGATATAAATACCTCAGTTCATACTGAATCCTTACCCTAGCCGCCAGCCCCCCGCCAGAGAAAAAGAACCAGTCGCCAGGAGAGAGATCCGATCGCTGCAGTGCTGGAGCCACCTCTGATTGCCAAAAGAGGTAAAAAAAAAAAATTCATTCGCTCGAAATTCAATTTTAAACACCCCCATGATCAAATTAGAGCAAAAGTATCAGCGAATGATGCAGAAATCACGGGTAAAGCCCGGCGGCACCACTGCAGGAAAAATAAAAAATCGCATCCGATGAGACTCTTCCTGATTCCTGTTTCGTGTAATTTTTCTACCAATGTAATCACCATTTCTTTTTTTACAGATTGACCGAAGCAAAACACTCAACCGTGAATGTGAGTCTGCAGAGCTGCCACACCGGAAAACTCCACCACCGATAAACTTCTGTTTTTTGACTTTTTTCGACCAACTGAGACCCCTTAATGTGTTTTCTCGTATTAATGAGTACAAAACTGGTTAAAACTGGCCAAAAAGGCCAGCCCGAGGCAAATCACCACCATGCCGGAATTCGAAAAATATTTCTAACACCAATTTTGAGGTTTTTAGGATATTTTTAGGTACATGGAGTATGTTTTAATCTCCGAAAGAAAATTTAGGGAACCCAGGGACCGCCAGTAAGCGCAG
>NW_019014648.1:1457513-1484467 GCF_000150535.2 Carica papaya | reverse complement strand
TGATATCATTTATATTATTGCCTCTATAATTCGGTTTTGGAAATCTCGACATGATAAGTATGAGTAAATGATTTTACTTATGATAAATAAATTTACTTAAATTAAGAGCTTCATTAATTATTTTTATAATTTTTACTAACGTCATTTCTGTATCGGTGAATAGTGTGATATTCTTACTGGGATAGTAGAGGGTTGCGAATAGGATGCCCAATTGTTTATTTTTTATTTCTTTCTTTGATTTTTCGTTATTTCTTTTAAAATTGTCATTCTCGTAACCCTATTGGGCAATTTGAATTATTGTGTAAGAAATGTAAACTCTAACTTTATTTGTTTCACTTGCACATTTAATTTATAATTTATTTTCTTTCAAGTTCCGAGCTGTTACAATTATGATTATTATCTATGTATCATCTAATTGATGAATGAATGAATTTGTAATTAAAAGTAATAAAATTTATATATTAAATCATTAAAATCTAATAACTAAATGATAATAAAGTAGATTTGAATCCAAAACAATATTAAGGTTGTTGATGTAGCTTGATTCTGAGGAATATTCTGTGTATATCTTGATGAGTATCTTGAGAAAAAATCCTAATATTCTAACTATATATGGGTCTATAACCATATTAATGTACTCTCAATTTTCATCAAAGTAGAAAGTTTCTTCTCAATTTTGCCTGTGAATGTAGTCATATTTGTTAAACTGTGTTTAAGTTTTGTGTATTTTTTATTTTATTTTTTAATTTGTGTGAATGTATGCATATTAAATATTTATTTTCTCAGTATTTTTATCTCAAACTTCAAATTTGATAGAGATATAATAAAAATGACACAGTTCGAATTTTATCAAATACGAGTGGAATATCTTTTTATAACTTATTATTTTGTAAAAAGAGTTTCAAAGATGGTGGTCTCTTTTTATAGGGAAAAAAAATGACCTATGATGAAAATTTGTATTACGTTATTATAGTGGCTACTTGAGAGAATTTAGGCATATACACATACTATCACGATTAGGTTCCATAGATTGCATTAACTATATTGTCTAAGTCTTAACAAATTCAAATAAAATGTAGTTTTTTTTTTTTTTTTTTTGCTTTCATCATAAATAAGGAGAAAAAATTTAAATTCAACCAAAAAATTTGGTAAACATCCCAAATTCGAGTAATCTTGCTCTAACAATTCCTAAATTCAAAACATATGGTCTTAAAAAATATAAATTATTAGTAGTGTGTGACGGAGATATTTATATAAAATTTAATAGTCATGCATATGGAATCTAGAATTGGATCACAAAACACATAGATATACATAGAGAGAGAGAGAGAGAGAGAGAGAGAGAGAGAGAGAGAGTGGGAGGGAGGGAGATATTTTTGGACAATATGAGATTGTTTCTTATGGTGTGCACATTACGGAAAAGAGGACCCAATAAAATTATTTTTCTTCTAAAGAAAATATTCTGGGTTCATAGAGTAGATTATGTGTAGAAAAAAATTCCTATAAAGAATTGTGTAAATAAGTCACGATCATGATTTCTTTTTACATTTATTCAGGAGCATTTTGTATTGAAGAAAATATATATATATATATATTTGAAATGAAATAAGACAAGAAATTGAATTGTAAAAATATGTTTGCACCCAAAACATGAATTAAATTGTTTTTTTTTTTTCCCTCAGGCATAAAATAAACGTTATTCGTGCACCCAAGACATCAATGATTTCGATCATTCGGCTGCAAGTGCCCAGTTTATGTTAGCAAGAGTAATTGCAGGCCCTAGTGGTGGACCAATTTTTTTACTTTTTTAAGTCGTACCCATCATTTGAGGACCACATGAACAATTTCCTTTGACTCAGTTCTGCTTTTAGGAGTTTCCTCCACCTCATAATAATTAATAATTCTAGATATTTTATATATATATATATATAAGGAGGATTATGGATTTATGTAGTCATTAAAACTTTGTGTTATTATTAGCAAGCAGCAATTACTTGGGTAGTAAACATTGGGTTTTTATCATGTACTTTTTAAGTTAATTCACTAAATAAAGTTGAAATTGAAAGATTTTAAGGCAAATGATTTATCAATTAGAGAAAAGACTTTAAAAAGAAAGATTTGCATAAATATTTAACTGAGACATCCTTTCTTTTTCTTCCAAACAAGAAACCCAATCATTTCTCTCAATTTGGCATGACTTCAAATTTCTATCTTCAAATTATGCACTCATCTTCCCCCAAGACAAGTCAAAACATGAAATCCTCAGACTTTGCTACTTCCTTTGATAACATTGAATTAATTAAATTTAATAAATACATGATAATTAAATTATGTCCTTAAGAGAGAATTATGGATATAACCATAATTAAATATTATGATTTGTTGTTTACTTCACAAATCACTTAATGCAAACAAAAACTTTTGATATAAAGTGGAAGACAATCATGAGTTGGGCCAAAGAGGAAACCTAAAACTAAGAGCCAATAATTTTAAAGCCTTAAAAAAAGCCCACATGTGAAAACAAAAAACGAGAATCAGCATCTTGTATTTTATTACCTTATTCCTTCCTCCCTCTTTTTGACCATCCCATCCCAGTCCAAGATACTCCTTTTTCCCTCTTCTCCAAACAGTGAAATTAAACAACAATCACATGGGATTGATTTGCCTTTTACTGTTTTCTACTTCAAATTTCAGAACATTGAGTTTTAAGATTTTTATATTCCAGGGACGACCCCCCCACCCACATTTGGATCGAAAAACTTAAATTCTTTAATTTCAACCCTTTTTACAGCAGAAACACCCCAAAAAAAAATTACAGCCCCCCACCAAATTTTTTCTTGACATCTTGTTTGTTGTGTGTTCAAAAGGATCATCTCTCTCTCTCTCCCCCCTTCTATATATATATATATACCAAAATATCATTACAAATAGAACCACCCATTTAATTTAAGCCACACGAAGTTTCAATTTCAAATTCTATGTCTACTGCTCCGCTCTGCGGCAACTGTGAGTAGTCTTGAAACCCCTTGAGTCCACATATCATATTCCCTCTGGTTTCTGCACTCAAACTCCACAACCCCACGATTCACCGTCTTCAACCCAAAATATCTCCGGTTCTCTCCGCCTTCAAGTAAGTGCCGCCCCGCCCATGCTGGCATATCTTTAATCACCTCCAACACCACGTCTGAAAATTCAAAACAAGATTTAAGAAAAAAGAAAAAGGTTAAAGACAAACCCTTTTGATCCTTCTTTTACTTTTACTAGTGCTGAATTGCTTTCTCAAATCCCCAAATCAACAAGACCCACACACACCCATTTCACATTAGTAGAGAAAGACAAAGGTAAATAATCATAGCTCACTCTTTTTCTTTTTGGTAATGGTCCCGGCTACATGTCTGCTCTTCATCTTCAACATTACCTGCAAGAAAAGAAAGTTAAGAAACAACTAAAGAAATAGAATCATGCTTTAGGATTTAACTTTTTATGCGGAGAACTCTTTTCCTTTCTACCTCCTCTCCAAGTTCACACTTGATTATAGATTAAAGTTCCATTATGCGCTAATAATTGTGCAACATTCTATCTGTCAAGACAACATCAAAGAACACGAAATAGAACTAGAAAGGTTAAAGCAGTACCTGATTCATTCTGTTGATGTATACAGAAACTATTTTCCAGTGAAGATCACCTGAAATTGATCAGAAAAGTAGCCTGATTAATCTTCCTACATAATTACAAACACGGAAACCAGATAAAAGCACTCAATTTCTTAATAACCTATAATTATAACTATGATTGTAATCTTTCTCTTGCTTCCCCTCCATAGTCTATTGAATGTTTTACATTGAGCATTTCAAGCTTATTGAATTAAGGGAAGACCTCAACAACAAGAGAATCCTCACGTGCACACAGAAGTAGTTCCACAATCAGTGTAAAAACAGTCCAACTAAAGCAAATAAATTAAAAGTAGAACACAAATCCTGTTGATATTGACCGGCAAACAAAAGATGGCAACAGCCATTTCATCATGGAAATTTGTTTACCTTTACGGGTGCGCTTGAGGAGCTCGCAACCTCTTGCAAGCAATTCCCTGCTGCAGATACCCAAGAAATTCTCTTCAGGGACAAGCTCACCACTAAAACTACCATTAGAGCTTCCATTACTACCACCGCCATTGATACCACCTCCCCCTCCCACCCCCTTCTCCACTGGAATCACCGCCGCTATATTCCATACCTCTTTCAACGTCCTGGCCTTTAACGTGGCAGCCCCTCTCAAAGCTTCTCACAACATGAAACATTCCCATCAACAAATTGCTATATAAAACAAAAACCGGGATTGAGAGAAAACATTTAAAAGCATTAAAAAATTACCCGTTGCCGCTGCTGCCGTCAAGGTCATGATATCACCGGCGGAGCGGACATTAACCGCCGAGCTGACGACAGAAGCGAGGTGCTCGCGTTCCGCGCCCATGGCCTCCGCCGCCTCCACACATTGCGCAGCTACCAACGTGGCAGCGGATGCCACGGCCATGTCCGTCTTGGCCATCTGTTCATCCTTGCCGGCCCCAGACGAAGCAGCGGTGGCTGCAGCTATGGCAGCTACGGCGGCAGCCACTCCAGCAACAGAAACGGCAGCGTGGAGCTGCGCATTGTGAGCCCGGGCTTCTTCCTTCTTCTTTTCCCTCCTATCCTTGAGCCAACGGCCGACGGTCTTAGATGTGGCGGCGGGCAGGGCTGCGCCACCAGGGGTGGCTGAAGCCGTGGTACGAAACTGGGGATTGATGGAATTGCTGGCCCGACAATAGTTCTGTAAAGAGGAATGGGTCATTTTCCAGAAGGAGATGGCTTAAATTCGTTCATATAACTGTAATTTTTTTTTTTCCTGTGTGGCAGAAAATGCCCCACAAAAATTATTGTAAAAAAAATGGAAGGATATAAGTTTGAAACAGTTAGTAAAGCTATTATTTAGGAAGATAGAACTGAAAATAGCACCACCCCCACCTGGTCCATATACAATAAATGTTGAATATTATCTTTGTACGTGTGTATTGTAACTAACAAACACAGGGACCAACTGATCCCGCGTGATTAACCGCACAATGGATGTGTTCATCAAACATTTAACAATTAAATATGGGTTTGTATGCTGCAGAAATTTTAGGGTTAGGCTACAGGTGGAGTTTCGCTTTCCTTTCTCCTAAAACTTTTTAGGATTGTACTGAAAATGGGTTCCATCGGTTAATTATTTTTTTGAAAAAAAATTACTGGGTGGAACTCTTTTTCATTGAAAAAAGTGAAACAGGAAAAATAAAAAAGAAGATATATGAGCAAAGATTAAAGGGCTTTGGTTTGTGAGAAAGCCTGGGTTATTAATGTTTTATTGTTTCAATTTTCTGAGTGGTCAGTCACTGAGTAACGCAGTGATTCGCCCTTCCTTGGCAAAAAGAAAAAAAAAAAAAAAGAAAGAGATAACCGCTTAGTAGCAAGCAGTAAAGAGTATGATTGACAATGTCGGATTCCGGCAACCTTAAATCTTAATCATCTGCCGGTCAACACAAGAACTAAAGAAAACCAACCTTAACATCGTCCATCTCCGAGGGAGAAACAGGGGGACTGTCAGTCAGGGAACCGCAGCTTTGCGTGCCATTAAGAGGGCCACTGCTGTGAGAGAGCCTGCCTGAAGTGCGTGGAGATACCTCCTGCTGCAAAACCCCAAAAAAAGAAGATGGGCGTGAGATGCTTTTGGTTTGTTTCTTCTTTTCCAGAGAGAGCAAGGAATTAGTGTGGAGATAACAGGACCCAAAAAGAGAAAACTTGAACCAAAAGATTGATTTTAAGAAAAAGGTAGACAGAGCAAATTTTGTTTGTAAATCTCTACATATGAATCTTCGAAATCGGACTACTTGCTTCGACAGCCCAAATGGAAACAAAAAAACAAATACTAAAACAATTTAAGGAAGAGAGAAACCAACAAAAAGAAACCCTTCATGCTTAAACATTAAACCAAGGACTAAAAACAAAAACGCCGGATATTGAAATAGCACATGGAACCCATTTACACATAATAAAAAAATAAACAGGGACCATAAACAGTATAAACCAAAAGAAAATTTTGTCCGCAAATGCTCTGTACTCACAGACTGCGACATGATGCGCTCCATAACCATCTGAGAGGTCTCAGAGGAAGCAAAAGAGAAGGGGTTCCCTGAAACTGTTGCAGCTTCCTCCGATTCGCCGGCAACATCCTCCTGTATGACACAGCCACCGCTGAAAGTCTTGGAGAGAAGCATTTGAGGTGGTTGCGGAGGAGCGAGAGCTTTAGAGACCTCAAGAGCCGACACGCTCCACGAACGCGACAAGAACTCCATTGGCTCCCGTGGTGTCTCCGGTGGCCTGAAAACAGGATCAGGTCTCCAGGAGTCAATTACGGGTTTGTCCATGTTAGATAGAAAGAGCCAAGAGAGTGAGTTCGGTGCTCTGCTCAAGTAAACTGCTAAGCCTTGTTGCTGAGTGTTGCCTTTGCGCCTGCGTTTTTATAGAGAAAGAGACAACGAGACCAAAGTGTCAGTCACTCTTATTTTTTCTCTCTTTTCAGATCATATAAAATTACATTGTAAATTTTATTTTCCTTCTTTATTCTACATTTAATTTTAAATATATATATATATATAAAAACAGTAAGAAAAAGTTAAAAAATTCAAAAATTACAAAGTTCGCTTATATATATATATATATGTATATAATGAAACTTGAGAAAAATAATAATTAATCAACCGGAATTCAGGTGTTGTTATCTAATATGATATATCTAAATTTTCTGATTACAGCATTCTGAGTCAGAGTTATTAAGTATTTAATTAATGGAATATATATTTTTATTAAAATAATAAATAAATATTATTAAGAAAAATTAAAAAAATGAATAATTGGGAAACACGCGCTGCAAGATCAGTGTATGGAAAGAATTACTGTCTGCTATTTGAATCGTACGGTTGGATTTGGATCTTGTGAGTAGACTGTCACTTGTCACGATCTAGTTGGTTGTTAGCTCTTTGTTTTCTGGTGGGCCCGATCTGGTTTGTGGTCTCGCCAATTTCCCAGCTTGGGAAGTTGTTTTGTTAAATATGGGCAGATTATTAATTTACGGTTTTCTATTATTAATTATGTTATAATTTATTTTTAGATATTATTTTTTGCAATAATTAAAGCTATGAATAAAATTCATCAAATAATAAAAATTAATTGTTCCTGTACGTCCACAAATATATTGTAACTGCATAAAATAATTTGACAAAATATAATTTAATAAAAAAATTTCATTATCGTATCTGAAAAGACTTTTTTCCTTATATAAAATCTACTTGAAATAATTATTGTCCAACAATTTAATTAAATTAGATATTTTATTTTTATAATATTTTAAATTCATTAAAAGTTAATCTAACATAATATAAGCAATAATTATAAAAATTGAACATCAAAATATAAGTTTCTATTACCACCTATATAAAATTTAAATAGTTCCAAAGAAAGAAAGAGCAAATGATTAAAATATGGCTTACTTTTATCCTAACATACAAATATATATATATATATATATAATATCTTTACTAACTTATTTTATAATTAAAATTTGTTATATGAATAAAATCTTTGAAAACTCTTGCAACCCAAAGCTCTCAGCTCTTGTATAACCGACAATGGCTTCCTAAAATGCTCTAAATTTTGTGTTTTATGGGTCCTAAAGTATACACTGTATTTCATGTATATTTAAAGATAATTTTAATTACTATAAATTTTTTTATTTTATTTAAATATAATTTAAAATTTTTAAAAAAATTACGATGCTGATCAATTAAGTTTAATAATATAATTAATAATACATATACTAATTTGATTCTAATTTATCTCTGCATGATTATATTAATTATATAAACAAATCAAATTTACTTATAAATTATGATTGACATTTAGCAATATCTCGTAGCTCTTCAAAGTTATTGAAGTGAATTTTGAACCTATATGTAATAATTTAACTTATTGATATTTTTTTTTATTTACTGTATTCTAACATAATTTAGAATATTGATATTATTAAACTGTAATAACCACCAATCTATTATATACATAAATATATATTATATTATTTAGATCAATTTTTTAGTTAGAAAATTATTTTATTCGCATGATATAGTCATGAAATTCAATAATTCTTTGAATGTATTATGTATGATGTTTCTTTTTTATTAAAAATATAAAATTTGTTAAATCTAGCTAATAACTAGTTTAATCAAGGTATATAAAAATAATTTAATCTCTTAGTATTAGAAAATAATTATTCTTGTATCAATTATTTATGATAAAATTATATTTAAATGCTAATAACATATATATATATTATTGAATAAATAATTATTTGATGAGTAATGAGAACTCTATAGAATAATTCTTGAGTTAGTTTAATACACTCATTTATGTAACAAGGACATACACAATTATTATAATGCTATATACAAACACCCACTTAGATCAAAACCTCATAACAAAAGAGCATGTTTTATGACAGTCAACCTAGATTAATGATGTTCATGTTATTTAAATCGTATATTCTCATTGTTAATTTATTAGGTATTTATATTTTTAATAAATTAAAACATTTAGATAAGCTATATTAATAAATAAGAGAACCACATTTACTATTATTAAAATAAAAATTATGTTATATATCTTTTTAAATAAGATAATTGTGTAACCGTCCGAACTCCAATGTCTATGAGTACGGACGTTAGCACAATATGTTCAATTAGTAGAACAAATAATTATTAAATATACAGTAGAACTACATTTTAATACATATCCCTTATGACTAGATAATTATTTGTAAATAAATAATTAAGATATTTAAATTAATTTATAATATTAAAAAAAACTAATATTTTTTTTTTGTTATCTTCCTTTGATCTTTGACTTCTTCTGACCTAGATGAGGGTGAATTGGGATAAGGTTCACAAGTTCAGTAAGAAAAAAAATTCGATAACAGAGACTTACGTACATACATTCATGCAATATATAAAATATAATAATTTTTATCATTAAAGAAAATGTTAAATAAGCATCACAATTAAAATACACAATAAAACGAATCATCATATAAAACATATTTTAATATTCATTCTTATAACTTAATTTTTGTTCTCTTTTAAGATTAAACTTACACTCGAACAATCACAATATACTAAGAATATCATATCTAAGATTTCATCGAGCGATGTTGTTTATATCGTCATTAAAGAAAGGTAAAATGGATCCCCCCATCGCATGAATATCACACACATATAAATTTCACAATGGCTATAGCAGGTACGTTTGTTAAGTGACCTATACTCACAAATACGTATCAACGTCTGAATTAGGTTTCAAACTCTATCTATGTACAGGTTCATCATACTCACTGAACTTCAGCCACACACGTACCTTCCCCTCCTCGATTCAGACTAAATGAGTAGATACTCAGGGTCCTTACACTCTATACTATTTCCAAATCTCTCTCATTTTTAATTCGTTTCTTTCCTACTTGAGATCTTAATTTATATGTATAATTAAACACACATACATACACAAAATACATAATATCATCATGCACATCAGAACTATATATTTTAAATTATTTTATGAATCATCATGTACTAGATCACACAGCAAGCACAAAATACTCATATTTCTCATACAACTGTACTAGATCACACAACAAATACAATGTATTATATATCTATATCATATCACATAGCAATTGCAATGTACCCAAATTCTACACTTACACTCACTGGTTGTACATTTCACACGCATAGCGTGTGTACACACATATTATAATACAGACATGTACCGTTACTACATGTCTCACATAAAATACATATTTATATTCACACACACACACACACACACAATCTTTACTGAAACATAAACATATATTTCATACTTAAACACGTATACACAATCACACATAACATATCATATATATATATATATATTCACGTATTTGTTCTTATCAGTTATATTCTTATCAATTCATATCATATTTATCGTATATTTATATATATATATACATACATGTGTAACAACGTAGATATATATACACTATATAAACATACATAAATACAAATCAAACATATTAATTATATTTATATCATATTATATATATATTTAGACATTCACACATAATGCACTATACACATATACTTTTTTATAAACATATAATTTATATTTTCGTACGGAATACATATAATTCTTACCTACTGTGTGATCAGGAAAGCTTTAGAAATCCTTTCTATCTTGATCTACGGTTCTCTCGAAAATTCGAATACCTTTTGAATAGTTTTTCTCTTTTATAATAGAAAATGCTTAGATTAAATTATAAATAATTTTAAAAACTATATTACGCAAAATTAAAAATGGATTTTACCTTCGGACACGCAGTCCAGGTTGCTAGTGCCACCATACGTCATCATACGCGTGTCATCGAAAATGTCAACCGCTGATGGTTGAATCAGTGTACATTGTCATATGCGGCACACTAACATCATATTTGGTCATCATCCCTCCATTTTTCTTCCTTAACTAATTTTTTGTCTTTTTTTTTCATTTATTCTTTTTCTTTCTTCTTCTTATTCTTCTTCTTCTTCTCTTTCTCTCTCTCTCTCTCTCTCTGTCTCTCTCTACCCGACATCATTCTTCTCCTTCTTTTTTATGCCTTTTTCTTTCTTTCTTCTTCTTCCCCGCGACTGCTTCCTCTCTCCATCGCCATGCGCCATGGTCACAATGCCTTATTTCCTTTATTTCTTAGCTACTACATCGTGCAACGTGGCAAGACCTTTATCTCTCGGTTGTCAACATCTATTTCCTCTCACAGTCGCATCTCTCCCTTCTCAATCTCTAATATCTTTTTTTCTTTTTTTTTTTTATTTAATTACATATATATGTATATTTACCGCTTGGATATTACATATATATATTTGCCACTGCTTGGATATTATAATCTCCCTCACTTAAACAATTTGGTCCACCAAATTGGACATTAAGGAATTGAAATTAGTCACCTCTTTATTTTGGAAATTTTTGTTAGGAGAGATTTTTCTCTCACTAGGAAGACACCTACTTTTGTTAGGGAATTTCTGTCACTTAGGAAAATTTTTCTCGTGTCGGAATCTTCCCTCCTCTTGAAGTTTTTGTCCCCAAATTTTCATTTGCGAGTTTAAACGGGATGGTGCCTTAATCAGATTTTTAAAAAAACAGTTAGTATAATTAGTGAGTTATGATTTTATCTAAAGGCATATCGATCCTCAAGTTTAGGTGTTTAATTTAACTTATTATTTTTCTAACTTCTAACAATTAAGGTGTGATTGGTGGAAATGAGCTTAAAGAGTTAAGGAATCAATGATTATCCTTGAAGGTGATTATGAATTTTTTTTAGTAGAAGATTTAATTATTAGTTTTGCTGTAAGCAGTTACATTTAGCTCTATTTCTCGCAAGTACACTCTATGTTCCCAAGAATTATGTGATTACTCTTAAGTATGACCTTAAGATATGAGTCACCGTTTACTCACGTCATCCATTTACTCTTTTTGGTTTAAAGAGAAAAATCATCTAGGTGTGGTGATTGTGGTTCATCACGCTTTCGCTGCGCTACTTTGATGAGTAACGTATTGAAAATTTACTAATAGTTGGGTGTGAGGGCAATTCTTATGACCATACATTCGCCTACGAAATTTTTTTCTTCTAAGAGTACTATAATTTATAGATAGAAGGATTCTAGTTAGGCGTTGTTTGATTTTAATTCCTCGAATGAAAGTTCTATTTCCTAAGGATATGGTTATTTATTTTCCTAGAATTTAGAACCACTATTGGAGTCTCTAAACATAGTTGAAAAGAATTTTAGAATATTGAGGGTATTTGTTTCCCTAGAGGGATACAATAAGAATTCTTAGAAAAATTTAAATTGTCATTGGGCTTCTATCAGACTTAGAATTTGTTAGGTAGAGTATATCTATTTGGAGGTTTCTCTCATTTTTGATAATTTCTTCATATTAGAAAATTTTCTCACTTGAGGGATTTTCTTTCCACCAAAGGGATTTCTCTTATTTAAGAAATATTGCTCTCATTCGGAAAACCTTCCCCCTAGGATTTTTATTTTTATTGAATCCCAAATTTGCTTGGAGGTATCTTTATGTAAGATGGTCTCTAAGATCGGATGACCAATAGCCTAGAATAAGTAATTCTTTGCTTTGAGGTCCTTTAACTTCAATCCCTCAATTTTTATTTTCTGCATATCAGACACAGCTGTTCTAATTGCTGGTTCTGGAACCCCTTCCAAAACGACTTGCCAGTACTCTTTATATATCTGTACCAGATAACATAATAAGTGCAGTGTACCCAAATTCTGCACGTACACGCACTGGTTGTACATTTCACACGCATAGCATGTGTACACATATTATAATACAGACATGTACCCTTACTACATGTCTCACGTAAAATATATATTTTTATTCACACACACACAATCTCTACCGAAACATACGCATATATTCATACTTAAAAATATACACACAATCACACACAACATATCATATATATATATATATATATATATATATATTTATTTATTTATTTATTCACGTATTTACTCTTATCAGTTTTATTCTTATCAATTCTGTTCTTATCAATTCATATCACATTTATCGTATATTTTTATATATATACATTCACGTGTGTAATAACGTAGATATATATACACTATATAAACACACGTAAATATAAATTAGACATACTAATTATATTTATATTATATTACACATATATTTAGACATTCACACATAATGTACTATACACATACACGTTTTCATAAATATATAATTTATGCATCCGTACGAAATATATATAATTCTTACCTATAATGTGATTAGGAAAGCTTTGAGAATTTTTTCTATTTCGATCTACGGTCCTCTCAAAAATTTGAATACTGTTTGGATAGTTTTCATCGTTTATAATAGAAAACACATATTAAATTATGAATAATTTTGAAAAGTATATTAAGCAAAATTAGGAATAGATTTTACATTTGGACATGCGGTCCCGGTCGCTAGCGCCACCACACGTCATCATACGCGTGTCACCGAAAATGTCACGTTGTCACATGCGGTGCACCAACATCATATTTGGTCGTCATCCCTCCATTTTTCTTCCTAATTAATTTTTTTTTTCTTCTTCTCTCCCTTTTTTTTCATTTCTTCTTCTTCTTCTTCTTCTTCTTTCTCTCTCTACCCGACATGATTCTTCTCTCTCTTATTCTCCATCTTCTTTTCTGCCTTTTTTTTTTCTTTGCTTTCATCTTCTTCCCCGCAACTGTGTCCTTTCTCCACCGTCGCATGCGCCATGGCCATCGTGCCTCATTTTCTTTCTCTCTCGGCTGCTACGTCACGCAACATGGTAAGACTCTTCTCTCTCGGTCGTAGATGCCGCTCGACCCTCTCTCCTCTCGCAGTCGCGTATCTCCCTTTTCGATCTCTCATCTCTTTCTTTTTTTTTTGTTATTTAATTACATATATATATATATATTTACTGCTTGGATATTTTATATATATATATATATATATATTTACCGAAGCTTGCATATTACACACTGCAACGATATCTTTGATAATATTACAAATAATTATCTTGTTAGGCGCACTATAAATAACATTAATATATTTCGTCTTCATTGTAGACCTAATGTTCTCCATCTTTCTACATTCTATTATACATTATATGTGACAGAAGACATTGTGTGTGTGTATCATTTTGCTCATGTACACACAATACTACTAGATGTGATCTCATAAAAATCAAATATCAGAATTTATAAATATATATATACACACACACACGTTAAACAACAATTTCTAAAATGGGTATTATTCTTTATTAAAATTTTAATAGAATATGTTAATCAATTAGGTACTTTTTAGAATTTTTACAATAATTAATGAATCATATGTAATATCTTTACTCTACATTAAAAAAAAAAAAAAGAGAGTATAAAATCCATCTGTTGGTATAGAAATCCTATCATAATTTAAAGGCAATGAGGAAAAACAAAGTTAAGAGAAAGGTGAGAGTAACAATAATATATTAGTACTTGAATTAATTGTAATGATGAATAACACTTGGTTCTTTAAAACTATAAATTTAGGATTTATATACTAATCAATATTTGCTAGCCTAATCTAATCTAAACTTCTAGTGTTTTTTTTTTTTTATATTATTCAATTTAATTATTCATTTAACTTTAAAATTTTGCAAGGGAAAAGTACTTTCGAACATTTACCTTTCGTTCCCCATGGAGAGAAGGAAATGGATCGAAGCACAACAACCTTTTGGAATTAATTTATTATAAAAGAAAATGGAGATAATACATATATATATATATATATTTTTTAAAAAATAAAGTATAGAAATTGGAAAAAAAAAAAAAAATGCCGGCAAATGGGGACCTAGTGAACTGGAGAAGTAAATGTGAAAATTGACATTTTTATTAATTTATTTAGAGACTGATTTATGGACTGTGTATAATAACCTTCAAAGGAGGCAACACCACCCATGACTGGTAAGTTGTCAATGATTAAAGGGAACGTACCCACCCTCCACTTTACTTCATACCATTTTTGTATCAATTTTACATATTACATTGTCTGTAATATATGATTATATAATAAGAAATTTTACACGACCTTAATTTCCTAACCAAAGTGTGCGGTAGCTATTTGAAAATAAATTAATGAACATATATATATATATATGTATATGGGCTAGACTTGACTTTGTATTATTTGGTCTACTTAATCTGTTTGTAAACCTACTAAGAAGCACCATCACGTGCCTTGGAATCTTATACAGTTGCATTCGAATCATTTCAATGTGTTTAATATATCTTAACATTTACCCTATAATACATGCATAAAAAGAGACCTTTGGATGGCATAGTTGGTGAATAAATGGATTACGTTAATCTAATTCTTAGTGTTGTACATTTCTAAAAGGGGATCTTGGAGACGCAATTGCTAGAATATAAAATTCCAAATTTTTTTATTTCTTCCTAACATTGAATCATAAGAAGTTCAGAAAATATACGCGTGTGTGTGTACATATATATTTGATTAATGCATGGCAGAAATATAAACATGTTGCAGGAATGTGGTCAAAGAAAGCTCAAGTAGAGAGTCAGAGAAGGAGAATGTTTGTACTTTTTGCCAATGTGAATGGAAACAGATTTTTCGTTATCCATGAGAATCATCCATTAAAATATTAACTCGTATGCTTCAAACTTAGTTTATTCTCAGAGTTAATCATCACTCACAAACTCCTACTTGGGACTACTGCCCACAATATATATATATATATACATACATACATACAGAAACACGCGTAAGCACTGTTTTTGTTTTTTATTTTTATTTTTTTTCCTCAAAAAAAACAAAAACAGTACACAAATTAATATACAAAACTGTTTTCAAGTCATGCTTTCGCGTAGTGATGAACATTATCGGGTCAAAATCGGACTGACTTTGTTATTTAAAATTTTAAAATGCAATATATATCTATATTATAAGGATTATATAAATAAATATTTAATATACAAAAAATATATATAATCAGAAAAAGGGTTTTTAAATAATAGAAAAAAAGGGGTCTGGAAATGTTATTTAAACAGAGAGAGGAGGGAGGGCATTAAAACAAGGGATAAGGGTGGTAGGAGGCGTCATTTAATTATGAAAAATAAATACTTTGATGTTTAAGTCCCCGGCTTTTCAGCAAATAAATCTCTACTTAATCAACTGGTTCTTCATTTATGATATTAAACAAAATAAATAAATAAATAAATAAAAATGCATCTTTCAATCTTTTTTTTTAATTAATTTTCATAATAAAATTTTGTTAATAAATGTGTTTGAAATTTATTTAATATTTATCAAGATTAAAAGTAAAAGCCGTATGGATGTTGTTAAGTGCTATTTAATGAAATAAGAAATTATGTAGGCACGTTTGATTAAGTTTATAAGCTCATGAATATAAACTAATAAGTTGTTTAGTAATATTTCAAAATTTTATGTATTTAGTAAATAATTTTAATGTTCATTTCATTTTTTCACAGAGATAAAAGTACTTTATTGACCAAATAAAACTCCTAAATTAATTTTTAATATATTCTCAACCCATATTAATTTATTATTTTAATAAATATATTATATATATATATATATATATATATAGACAAGTGTAGGAGTTGAGAGGGATTTGAGAGAGTGAGAAAGGAAGGGGGCATGTCATATGTGGTGGTATGAGGACATAATAACTCCTTTTCATCATTAAAATTTGATACTAACTCCACCCCTTGGTGGACCCCCTTACAACATTCACGTCAAAACTCTCTTAAAATTACTACACTTTCTTATTATTATTATTTTAAAAAAATTAAATTAATTCTGTTGACTTTTAGTCAAAACACAGCCTGAATATTCAATCTCAACTTGCTCAAGTCTTTATATATATATATATATATGTATATATAGTGGCTCCCAAGAGGGTTCGTAAAATGTTGAACTTCTACCCATTTGAGAAAGAGGGGAGAAAATTTCAGTGGTTTTGTGTAGACATAAACAGAGCATGAGGTGATGATGCAATTGGGAAATTAGATTCAAATTCAATATTAATGGAATCTTTGATTATCAACACCACCCACCACTTGCTAAATTACTATTTCCATCTCTCCATAATTATATCTATCATCATTATTTAAATCAAAGTATTTATAACTTATAATTTCTTTCATCATTAAAAAATAAAAAAAAAAACAGAAAAAGAAGGTCTCAGTTAGTACACGTGTGTCTGGTCATGGATGATGGACGTGGATATCCATCCATCTACTTCTAGTGGGAGAATTTTGAGCATTGCCCCCCCCCCCCCCCCCCACACCACGAACGAACTTGCCCTTTCTCACAAACCCCATATATATATATATATAAAATACTCCTCTTATCCAGGACTTTAAATGATGACCAACATGTATAATATTATATGTTCATATATATATATATGTATTTACAATACCCTATGATTTGTATATGTAGCCCATTAAGTTCCCGGATTCCTTGTCCTTTCATGAACTTTAGGCGCGGATGGATGGAGTCGAATTTCGAACGTTACACGCATATAAACTTGAAAAAACGAACTCAACAAAATTGCAATGGAGCTCAATTTTTGACACACACACACACACACACGTGTGATATAGACATTTATATAAAAATATGTTATTTGATTGGGGGTTTGGGATGAACTTATATATATATATATGTAGCAAAAGATTAAAAGTGGATGGTACGAGTTATGGAGGAAGATGAGTATGACGTAAATGAGCGAGAAACATGGGGAATCTTGGCTCCAGTTTCCAAAGAACATGAAACCCTACCCTTCCAATCTCCAATACTCACCTTAACTGCGATAGGCACTGATTAAAAAACAAATGTAAAATAATTACCAGTGTGTGTAATATAAAGCTTCTTGACGCAAGAATGGAAAGGCTTTAGGCGGAAAAAGAAAATCAAGAATGGCAAAAAAGCAAACGCAGTATATTATTATTATATGGGAAAAAGAAAACACTCAACAAAACCCAGCACGAAAATCAAAGAAATTAAAGAAGACAAGTTTGGGTTAGGTTGAAATATTAATAAATTCACGTGTGAGGGTGGAGGATCTATAATCTATAATTTGTACACCGCCGAAAACGAAGGAGCAAGATTTGATTTGATTCATAATAAGATGGGATTGCTTGGCTTCTGCACTCTTTTATAAATTATAATACAACTACCAAGTAGGGTTTTGATGATTGATTAGATTGATTGCTGTTCTGGGTTCATTTTGTACAAAAGTAAAATTAAATTCAGATTTTCAATCGGTGTTCTGCAACATTTTGAAAAAATTTCTTAAATTTTGATATTACAATAATTGATGTCTTTAAGATTAATATAAAAAAAAAAAATTAATGTCGACCATAACTTTTTACATTCAAATTAACAACTTTTAAATACTACATTTCATTGGGTATAGAATTTGCTAATTTTTTTGGGACCAAATTATGAATGTTCAAACCACTAACGCGTCTAACAATTTTCTCTGATCGAGAGTTGGCTGCCGCTCAGATTCGTCGGAAATGCCAAATGGCAAGAAAAATTTCAAATACATTGAAGCCCATACTCCACAATTCCCTAAAAGTTTCTGGGTTGGGACTATTTTTAAGCACTATTTTGGATCCATTCACGATTAATTGTATTCTGGATGGGGCCTCAAGAAGGCCTTTTAGCATCACAAACTTGGAATAATTTTTCACTTAATTCCTAGTTTATATTTAAAGGTACTTTCCTAATTGATTTTCAGCAAATAATCAGAAAGAAAATATATCCGAAAGAAAGGCTTTAAAATCAGTTCCTGCCATGTTAACTCATCATATTGCAGTGGTTCATAATTTACATGTGGTGAGTGCAACCGTGCGAGAAAATCTCTCGTCTAACTGATTAATTACAACACCAAAATATTCATCCGCAGCTTATTTATCAATAAGCTCGTAACTCACCATAATTATTCATCTGCTGCTTAGTCATTCAACTACATCCACAAAGCCAGAGCCATTGTCAAAACTACCCACCAAAACCCATTCTCTCCTGGAGCTGAAACCAGCAGAACGAACATGATGATGATCAATTTGAATACCCTTTTCTTCTTCATTCATAAAATTCATCCAGACAAACATGGTCCCAATAATCATGAAAAACATACCTTGGTTCTTCCCACTGTCAGGCAAAGCATGCGTCCCAGAAGAAGAACGGTTTGACAAAGCAATCCCAAGATTTGCACAATCCATTCCAAATGCACCTTCAAGTAAAATCATCCAAAAACTCAGCTTCATATCTATAAATACTTGTTTTTTCAACGAGCACTTGTAGAGTGTACTTACATTCTCTGTAACATGGGAATGCAGATACATTGAGTATGTTATTATAGCCTTTTTCACATTCACAAGCATAGGTGAACTCTGATAACTTTTTGCACGAACCACCTCCACAATCTGCCCACCTGCAGGCTGAAAAAACCACAGCACAACAAATTAGCTGCAATCCAAACACAGCCTAATTGTTATAGCTTCTACTCACGATCGAAGATTGACTCATTAGCTCTTGGGGATTTCTGTTGAACAGAGGGAGCAGCTTCAAGGCAGGCTGAATTGAGTGTGCCTGACCAACCCGGAGACAAAATCAGGAACCCAGTCAAACTCTTATTTAACTATTTCTGAACTAACATGGGGAAATATTTTATGTCAAATGCATAAACAGAACTGTACTTATAATGTTTGACTAGAGCAGGAATCTTGAGGTGTTTCATTCATGACACTGCGTCACCAATTTTCAGTACTTGTAATCTCGTGTTTCTTCTACTCCGAAGTTCAAACTACCTACTGTTCTATCTTTTAAACTTTGATTATTTACCCTGGAGATCTAAACTATACCATAGTATTCCCATATCTAAGGACTAATTAAATATACCCAGTAGCGGATACATATAACATCCAAGATGTAATTTTAATGTTCTATCATTATGATTATCTATTAATCAAATCAGTAGAAAAGCATCGTACATGGAAAACAAAATTAGATTCCCAATTACAATAGACGTGAGAGAGAGAGAAAGAGAAAGAGAGCTAACAGTTGGGAACTATGCACGGAAGAAAGTTGAAAAGATGATCTTGATCAGAGCGCGTCTGCTTCCACCCAAGATCACAATGACATTCAAAGAAGAAGGTACTATTTGGAGAAGACTTGCAACTACCCCTTCCACACTCTACTTCTTTGCACACATCATCTACCAAAACCACATCAAACAAAAAAAAAAAAATTAAGCAACACCCAGTAGCTAAAACGCATCAAAATATCAAACCAATAAAGCCAAATCAATTAATAATCGTGTAATACCCACAAAAGAATAAAAATAATTGGTAATTCATAAAAATTAAAGGAACGAACCGAAAAGGGGAGAGAGAAGTGGAGTCAAAAAGTCGCTCGCAGCAGTGTTAGAATGAAGAAGAAGGGGAATAAGGAGAAGAGAAATCACGGCGGCAACAGAAGCCATCTCTAGAAATTGAATATGCAGAGAGAACGAAGTAAATAGATATAGAAAGGAGGGAGGAGTTTCAAGATTTGAGGCGCCTTTAATGGAGCGGGAAGCTGTCGTAGTTGGAAGTTAACGTGGCTGACCGGCTTAACATTCGTGGACCTCCCTAAGTTGGGTCGTTGAGAGTTGAGGTTTCTCGTTACCTCGCATTTCAAATAAAGGTTACAACTTTTATAGCTTTCTAAAAAATTTGATTTAAATGCATTGACCTAAAGATATATGCATTGATAACTGGGTAATTTTAAATTTGATTTTCTACTGTTTCAGAAAGGAAATAAGATGACAATTTGGGCGTGGGATTTTGAAAATCCAGGATACGTACAAGGAGAAAATTTATTTGAAGCCGAGAAAGAGTATCTAAAAATTATTAAATAATATATATTCTTCATTTTTTTAAAAAAAATTTTAAATATCTTATCCACGTGTATTAAAACAATAATGAAATCGATAGTTACACGTGTTTGACATGTGAGGATTAAGTCAAAATTATAATCGACATAAAAAAATTATCAATATAAATATAAAAATTTTATTTAAAATAATTTTGTGAATATTTGATAAGTTGGAAATGGTGATTTGAACAATTAGAATAGGAGTATAAAAAATTTTATAATCACAAAGCTGAGATGACAAGTAGTAAGGAAGAAAGATGCAATTGGTTACAGTTTGCTAAACACATTAAGAAAGTGTTTGATTACTTAGAATAGTAATTTGCAGAGAGTATTAACAAAGTAATCAATAGAAAGTGGGGGATGAAAGTTGTATATCTCTTTGATAAGATTGCTTGTTGGGCAGTAAAGTAATTGGAAAAGAGTAGACATTTATATAATAATAAGGAGAAAACTATGAAAATTATCATCCATTTTGCCATATGAGAGAAATTACTGGCTAATAATTCCGTATTAGAAGCAACAAAAGGAGCATTAATAATAATGAGTTTTCTTTGTACCTCTTATGCAATGATGAACTGCTTGCTAACACATGAGATACATGAGACTTATGTCCATTCTACTATGTTAGTGAAGCAAGGGGACGATCTTGCATGTTCTCTTTGATTGTTCTATAATTTTATTGTTACTTATTATTTGTTTTTTGTTTTCTTTTCTCTTAATATCATTGAATTTGAATAAAATAAGACTTATTCTTTGTGAAGGAAATGTGTAACAATCCCAAAAATACAAAAAGAAATATATAATAATTTAAGTGCAGAAGTGAAATAAAATATTAAGATTTATATTCCTTACACAATAACTTAAAAATGCTGAACAACATTACGAAATGAATTCTCTGAAAGAAACACGAGAAATAAGAAAAATAATAGAAAATAAAAAGTATCTAGCATCTACTCGCAATCTTCTTGCGGATCGGACTCTAAAACCAGGTCCTCTTGATCTGAAATGGTTAAATAAAGGATGAGCTACACTAGCCTATTAAGAATATCATACTATATCACCAACACATAAGCAAATGTTGATATTCAAAACAACTAATGGAGTACTAAATTTAACAAATTCGTTTATCAATCATAAAATTATTTACCTCACTTACCGTAGTGGAATTTATGAAAACAACCTATAGAGACAATAATACCATACAGATAATAACTTTATGAATAATCAGGAACATAGAATATATCATAATTTCATATTCATTAACAATAAACCAAATCATAACTATTTCTCATTTCACCAGCCTAATAGTATCCATGGGGTTTCATAGGGGTGTCTCCGCTACACGTGAACTCTTTCCCTTAACAATCTCAATTACAGGGCCGTCCCCATACCCCATCCTGTATGAGCGCTAAGCCATTAAACCTCAATACTCCGTTTGCTATGAGAGTGAAGCAGGCCATCCCCATACCCGTCTGGTATGAGTGTCAAATTACTAAGTCTCCATACCCCGTTCGGTATGAGACAACGTTCACAGTAGGGTTCTCTATGTACCTTATCCGTTCACTATCTCTCTGGATATCTCATTTAAACCATAAAATAGATAAATCAGATACTATCATACTTTTAGACTGTAAAATAAATCAACAGAGAACAGTGTCCGGTTTGGGCTCCATTAGTAATCTGTAATTAATTATACACATCTATTTAATTTGTATAAAATACCGTATTATTATTTATTTAAACTTCAATTCTATGATAGGAAATAGGGTGAAGGGTCCTTACTCGATTTGACGTCAAAAAGCTAAACGGTTTACTGCGCCTACGGGCGATCCTTAGGTTCCCTGAATTTTTTTTCGGGAACTAAAACGCGCTTATAGTACCCATAAATGTTCCAAGTAAATCCAAAATCAGTCTTAGGGCCCGCTCGGTCAATTTTAAAAATTCGGCACGGCGGCTTTGCTGTGCTCCAGCGACGGCGGTCCACCTCGAGTTGGTCATTTTTGATCTTTTTTGGCTGAATTCGGTCAATTTTGCATCGATTTCTGTGATCACACACGCTAAAGGGCCTCGGTGGCCCGAAAAAATACGAAAAATTGAAACTCAACGGTAGGGGTTTTTTCGGTGCGGCAGCTCCTCCGGCTCATATTGCAGTTGAGTGTTTCACTTCGGTCAACCTGTAAAGAAGAAAATGGTGGTCACAACGGTAGAAAAATTATGCAAAACAAGAATTGGGAAGGGCCTCATTGAGACAGTTTGTGAAATTTCCCGCGGCGGTGCCGCCGGGCTTCGTCGGTATTTTTCAGCCAATTAGCCAGTTCTTTCACTCCAATTTTGCCGTGGGTGGGCTTAAAATTTAATTTCGTGTAAAAGGAGAAATTTTTACCTTTTTTTTTCGGTCAGAAAGGTTTTCGATGCGACGGCAGGTGGCGGCGACAGGTGGCGGCGGTTGGCTCCCTGGCGGCTGAGTTGTCTTCTCCGCCGAGGGGTTCTGGCGGCTAGGGTTAGGGTGCAGATTAGGTTATTTATACCCATCTGCTTTTGATCTGGGCTATCCATCGGATTTGATTTGGACCATCCGATCGCTATTAATAGGTAGTGAATCTGGACCTTTCATCGCCATCCAATCTGGGCCGTCCATCGCGATTCACTCTGCGCCGTCCATCGTGATTCACTCTGGGCCATCTGTGCGCGCAGGAACGGACTCAGCCGTTCGATCGTGCACATGCAGATCGGCCACGTGGCTCCCCAGCGTGACCTCCCGCATAAGCGCCTCTGCCACTTGGCGTGTCCTGGTTAGTTGGGGCTGCTGACCGGGCGTCTGATGAGATAAATTTTTTTTAAATTAAGTTTTGGCCTCCGGTTTCTGATTTTTCTTTCAAAAATATCCTCAGAACCTAATTTTCTACTCATTTTTCTCAAAATTATTTTCAATTTAATCGTTAATAAATTAAAATAAAATAAAATAGAATAAAATAAAATAAATAAATAAATAATTATATTTATTAATAAAAAATGAAAAAAAAGGTTTTGATGGGTGTTACAACTCTCGCACCTTTAAAAGAAATTTGATCCCTCAAATTTATCTCTCATTCTCAATCGAACAGCTGGGGATACTGGATTCTAAAGTCTGATTTTAGCTCCCATGTAGCCTCATTCGGTGTGTGGTTATGCCATATGACCTTTATAAAGGAAATTTTTCGGTTGCAGCGTAATCTGCTCTTTCGATCCACAATGCTGACCGGTACTTTCTCGTAGGATAGATTCTTCTAGAGTGAAAGAGACTCGTGGGTCAAGACATGAGAGGGGTCCGGGTTGTACTTACGTAGCATGGACATATAAAACATATTGTGGACATTGAAAAGTTCTGGAGGCAGTGCCAGTCTGTAGACGGCGGTACCAGTTCTATCTAAGACTTTAAATGGTCCAATAAATCGGGGGTTCAGTTTTTTTCTCATGCCGAACCTACTGATTCCTTTGAAAGGAGTGACATCAAAGAACACCTGATCACCTTTCTCAAATTCTAAATCTATCCTCTGGGTGTCCGCATAACTCTTCTGTCTGCTCTGAGCCGTCTGAATGTTCTTCCTGATCTTAACTATTTTGGATGTAGTCTCCTCTACCAGATCTTTGTCGAACAGTTTTTTATTGTCCATTTCTTCCCAATAAATCAGTGATCTGCATGGGCGCCCATATAACACCTCTTACGGAGCCATGTCAATACTTGCTTGGTAGCTGTTGTTGTAGGCGAACTCTATCGGGGGTAGATGGTCATCCCAATGGCCTCTAGAGTCAAGGACACAAGTTCGAAACATATCTTCAAGTGTACGAATTGTCCTTTTTGACTGTCAATCAGTCTGAGAGTGGAATGCAGTACTAAGGGATAACTTCGTTCCCATAACTTGCTAAAAGTTATTCAAAAATTGAGAAGTGAACTTGGGGTCTTTGTCAAACACTACTATCACTGGTACTCCATGCAATCTGACTATTTCCTGGATATAAATTCTTGCTAAATTGTCTAAGGGATCGGTCATCCTGATGGTTAAGAAGTGGAAAGACTTGGTAAGCCGGTCAACAATTACCTAGATGACATCATGCCCTGAGCGTGCTTTAGGTAATCTTGTCATGAAGTCCATGGTGATATGTTCTCACTTCTATTTTGGGATCGGTGATGGTTGAAGTAGCCCACCTGGGCGTTGATGCTCTGCCTTGACCTGCTGACATACAAAACACTTAGAAACAAAGTCAGCTATATCTCTTTTCATCCCGTTCTACTAAAATCAGGGTCACATACTTTGGTATATTTTAGTGCTTCCGGGATGCATGACAAACTTTGAGTTATGGGCCTCTATCATGATGTTCCTCTTTAACTCATTGTCACCTGAAACACACATCCTGTCTTGGAATCTGAGCAACCCATCTGCGGAGACTCGAAATTCTAAGCTAACTCTCTGTTCTGCATCTTTCTCGAGGGCTACTAGGACGCAATCGGTGGACTGAGCTTCCCTTATTCTCTAGATTAACTCAAACTAAACGGTCAGATGACCCAAATATGTGACTCTCCTCAAGTCCTGAGGCTGTACCTGTTGTGTGGCCCCAATCTACCTACATTCTAAAACCATCAAATAGGCTAATGTACTTGCACTTTTTCTGCTGAGTGCATTGACTACCACGTTACCCTTACCTAGGTGATACAAGATGTCACAATCATAGTCCTTAAGAAGTTTTATCCACTTTCTCTGATGCATGTTGAGATCCTTTTGAGTGAATATATGTTTCAAACTCTTGTGATCGGTATAGATCTGAAAGGTCTCTCCATATAAATAATGGCGCCAAGTTTTCAAGGTATGTGTGATTACGGCAAGCTATAAGTAATGAGTGAGATAGTTTTTCTCATGATTCTTTAACTGTCAGGACCCATAGACTATGACCTTCCCATACTGCATTAAAACACAATTTAGGCCTAGATAGGAGGCATTACTATAAACTATATATCCCCCCGATCCATTCAGTAAGGCCAACACATGTGTGCAGTAGTTAGTCGCTTCTTTAGTTCTGAAAAACTTCTTTCACAGTCCTCATTCCACTCAAACTTGACATTTTTCTTTGTGAGTCGGGTCAGGGGCGCAGTTAGACTAGAAAACCCTTCCACAAACCTGCGATAATAGCCTGCCATTCCCAGAAAGCTACGGATCTCCTTAACTGATGTCAATTTCTCCCAGCCGACCACTGCTTCAACCTTTTCAGGGTTCACTGACATTATATCCTTTGATATGATGTGTTTTAGGAAGGTGGTCTGCTCAAGTTAAAATCCACACTTAACTTTGCATATAGGTTCTTTCCTCTAAGAACCTGCAAAACCTGAGCTAGATGGTGAGCATGTTCCTCTATGCTTTTTGAATAAACCAAGATGTCATCGATGAATACGATAATAAATTGATCCAAGAATTATTTGAAGACTCTGTTCATCAAATATATGAAGATGGCTGGGGTGTTGGTTAGCGCAATTGGCATGACTAAGAACTCATAGTGTTCGTACTTGGTTCGTAAGGCTGTCTTAGGGATGTATTCTGTCCTGATTTTTGCCATGAAGGAATAAGTGGTAAATAATTTTATTAATTTATAAATGGCTCCTCATTAGGAGGATTGAATACAATCTTCTTACTAAAATAATCTACGGTGGCGTGATACGCCGCTAGCCAATTCATTCCTAAAATTACATCAAAATCCTCTGTATGTAATTCTATTAGGTCCACACTTAATTTTCTATCTGCTATCTCTACGACATAAGCCATGTAGACAACTTCTCCCAATAGTGTCATACTTTGAACAATAGACACAAACAACATAAAATCAAGTTTATCAGGTAATACATTATATTTTGATGTAAAAACATATGAAACAAATAAATGTGATGTACTGGTATCAATCAAAACATGAGAAAGATAGTTACAGATAGTGTACATACCCTGTACCACATCCGGGTTAGCTTCAGCATCCTACTGGGTGAGATTGTAAGCTCTGCCCTGATTCTAGTCCTTGGGCACTCCCTCGCATAATGTTGGGCACTACCACATATGCGATAGGCGTTATTGAGGCGGTAGCAGGGTCGGGCCCCATGATCTCTGCCACAATGCTAACAGATCTTGCCGCGTCAATAACACCTAAAACAATCTTCTTACTAAATAATCTACGTGGCGTGATACGCCGCTAGCCAATTCATTCCTAAAATTACATCAAAATCCTCTGTATGTAATTCTATTAGTCCACACTTAATTTTCTATCTGCTATCTCTACGACATAAGCATG
>NW_019014648.1:1372657-1385533 GCF_000150535.2 Carica papaya | reverse complement strand
ATAACTGGTGCGTTAGTTAGTCCAAATGGCATGACCAGAAACTCACAGTGTCTGTACCTGATTCGAAATGCTATTTTAGAAATGTTTTCTGCCTTAATCTTTACATGATGGTAACCTGAACGCATATCTATTTTGGAGGTTATGTATTGACTACAGAGGTCTGAACAGGATCACGATCAAGAACAAGTATCCCAAGGGGACACACTATGTCGGATGAATCCACTATCCTGCAATTCATTGATCTGTTTCCTCAGCTCCTCCATCTCAACACGACTCATTCGGTAAGAAGCAACCGAAATAGGCTGGGTGTCTGGCTGAAGATCTATAGTGAATTCAACTTCTCTATCAACTAGCAGTCCAGGTAGTTCATCCGGGAAGTTTCGGACTACCGGAATTACTTGAATACAAATTTCTTTTTTAGGTTTGCCTAATTAGAGAATACAGTCGAGTTAAAGCACATAATAATAGGAAAAATTGTCATGAGGGAAATAATGTTTAAAGAATTTTATTGATTTGTGAATGACCCTTCATTAAGAGGGTTGAATACAAGTTTTTTATGAAAACAATCTATGATAGCATGATACGTCGCTAACCAGTTCATTCCTAGAATTACATCAAAGTCTCCCGTGTCAATCTCTATTAGGTCCACATTCAATTTCCTATCTGCTATATTTAGAATACATACTCTGTATATAACCTCTCCCAGTAGTGTCCTCCTAGAAATAGACACAAATAATACAGAATCAAATCTTTCAGGTAATACATTCAAGTTTGATGCAAAAGCATGTGAAACGAATAAATGTGAGGCACCAATATCAATCAAAACATATACAAGATGGTTACAGATAGTGTACGTACCATGTATCACGTTTGAGTTGGTTTCTGCATCTTGCTGAGTGAGGTTGTAAGTCCTGCCCTGAATAGGAGGTCTGGCCTGTTTCTGATTCCTCAGGCACTCCCTCGCCTAATGCTCGATACTCCCACATATGCGGCAAGTATTGTTGAGGCGATAGCAGAGTCGGTCCCCGTGATCCTTACCACAGTGTTGGCAAGTCCTACTGCGTCTTGTTGTTAGAATCTAACGAGGAGCCTGAGCCATCGGCCTAGGTCTCTTATTTTATTGAACAAGTGCAGTAGGTGCTGATTTGTAGTGTGAAGCCGAGGGCCTGAGGTTCCCTACTGCTGGAGAGAAAATGCGAAGATTCCTCTCCACTAGCTGTGCTTTGACCAGAATAGCCGAGTAAGCATTAAGCTTAATCACATACAGCTGCTATCTGATCTCAGGATGGAGACCCCACTCGAACTTTCTTGCCTTCCTGCCTTTATCCATCAAGCTCTCAGGGGAATACCGACCCAACTTTAAGAATTTTTGAGCATATTCTGATACAGTTATGTCACCTTGGACTAGGTGTGCAAACTCCATTTTAATTGGTAAAAGGATTCGGTTGTGTTTTCTTGATGCATATATTACTTATTTTATGTGATTTACGGTTAAATTATGAAACTGAAAATTAAATGTAAACGGAGAATCGTTTGATTAAGTAAATGAATGAATGGTAGCCTTACTGGATATTTTAAGAGATGGTGGACGGACCGAGTACATAGGAAACTCTACCATGAATGTTATCTCATACCGAACGAGATATCGAGAATTGGTATTTTGGCGCTCATACCAAACGAGTTATGGAGACGGTCCCGTTTTCACTCTTATACCGGACAGGGTATTGAGTGATGGTATTTAAGATGCTCATACCGAACGAGGTATGGGGACGGACGGTTAATTGACAATGTTGAATAAGAATTCACGCGTAATGGGAACATCCCTATGAACCCCCATGGATACCAGCAGACTAGTTAAAAGGGAAAATTGTATGATATTGTTGTGATATTGCTTCTATAGATCGGTTTTTAAAATTTTCGTTACGGTAAATGTATAATAAATGATTTTATTTATGATAAATAAATTTACTTAAATTAAGAGCTCTATTAGTTGTTTTCATAATTTTTATCAACCTTTATTTCTGTATCGGTGAGTAATGTGACATTCTTACTAAACTAGTATAACTCACTCTTTCATTAACCATTTCAGATAAAGGAAGCAAGATCCAGATCCCGATCCACAAGAGGGTTGCGAATGGGATGTTCAATTGTTTACTTTCTAGTTATTTCTTTGATTTTTCGTTATTCTTTTATAAGGGTCATTCTTATATTCTTATTAGGTATTCTGAATTATTGTGTAGGGAATGTAAACCCTAACGTTATTATTTCACTTCCGCAACCGATTAATAATTTATTTTCTTTTAAGTTCCGAGTTGTTACATATAATATTATTTAAATAACTGCAATAATTAATTCTTTTATTGCTATGCACTTTTTATCATTTCAACATCTATTATGAACTCTATAACATAAAATTTAATATAATATCTTATACTTACAACGCTATTTACACTCTTATTGAAAATAATTTTAATAGCATTTCTGACAACTCACAGTATATGTACCAATCTGTCCAATGGACCCTCAGTACATCAACTCTTAGAAAAAACTCAACCACCAACATGCCCAATTAAGTGGCTCTCTTGTAAGATATTCTTTTATGATTAAATATACAATAGGAATAGAGAACCAAGCAGCATATACATTGACCCAAACTACATTGATCCACACCTCTAGCTGCCCAACTAATGGATTTGATCTAATTAGAGAATATTACATCTCATGAAGGTTTTAGCATCATCCACGAAAACCTAGTAACTTGAAAACATGATCCCAATTTTTTATTGCATGATGGCCACGTCGCCCATTCTAAAGGAACCCATGTTTTTTTACCAACAAGTCAACACAACAGAAATTAATCTTAAAATTACATTTAAGTGGGATAGTGAGTCACTTTGAAAGAGATAATACAATTGTCATAATGGAAGATGAACTTTATTAGTCAAGTAGAAAAATAATATGGCTAGAGCAGTTATAAGATGCCAACTTTGTAAAATTTATGAAGGGAAGAAGCTCAACACATGGTTATACACACCCCTGTCTATATCCCACGAACATTGGATAGACAAAAGCATGTATTCCTTACTTGATTCACGAAAACAGCAAGAAGCAAGGATTCAACTTTTATGGCAATGAATTTTGTGTTTGTCTGAAGATTTTTGACGTTTCTAACATGGCCAAACTCCTATTCAAAGAAGAACTCCAGTTGCATGGCTTACTAGTGTCCATGGTCTTGGATTCTGATGTAAAATTTGCAAGAAATTTTTGGCATACATCGTGGAGGATGTTGAACATTATACTCAAGTACTCTAAATCCTCCTATCCAAAGACTTATGAGCAAATTAAAATCACCAATAGGAGTTTTGGAGACATCTTCCTTGTTGTATTCAAAATCACATTAGAGATCGGATTGGAACCTTGTTCTTCCCCTGGTTTGAGTTTGAAAAAAAAGGTCACCAAGTCAAAGCAAAGGAAATGAAAGCTACAAGGCCTTTTGTTGATTTAAAGAGGAGTTGATGATTTTATTGAAGGAAGCATAGTTATGGTGCAAATCGAGCCTATAGATTTCTGACAGGTGTTTATAAGAAGCTTCGATCCAAGAATTGTGGCCCTTTAAAATCCTCAAGAAAACTAGCTAAAATTTTTAAGTTCTTGACTTACCAGAACATATGAGAAATATTAGATTATTGAAGGTTGAAGATTTGATTAATACCAAGGACATGATGCTACTACTCTGGATGATGATATTCTTATTTGCTTACTAGTAACTTGAAAACTCAAAGAAGAGATATAAGATATTGTCGATTACCAAGAGGTCTTACAAGGAGGGGTACTTGTCACAAGTTCCTAGTGAAGCCAAAGGAGCTTCCTCATACTAATTGCAATTGGATCCCAAGAAAGCTGAACTCATGTGGCTCAACCCTAATTTCAACTTGAAAAAACAGCATTTTTCGCCACCTGGGGTGATTGATGATACATAGTAGCATATTAGTTATTTTAGGATTTAATTTATGTTTTGTAAACTCTTTATGATTAGTTTCCAGATTCTCAATACTAGTGCCTTTTTCCTAGTAGTATTATTCTTGCTATCAATTCTTCGGAAAATTCTTGGTCCAATCCTATTTAAGGAAGCTTACACAAACTGTAACCTTACAGTTGAGATCATTACTAGACAATAAAAACTACTCTGGGAATTTTATCAGTATCTTGATTTAATGATTCAATCACACTCAAAAACCCTAGGTGTCATAACTAGGTTACACTAATGACTTTGTAGGCAACAATCAAACTTGTCCTACATTAATAATCTCAAGATCATATTTACTATAATATTCTACATTATCAAGTAGGCTCGACTGAACTATTTGATATCAAATTAACCATCTCATATACGACTTATGCCGGCATGTATATTAGAAAAGTACAAGGTTCAGATTTAGTCTTCCAAAATGCAAAATTTTGAATGTTGTCAAGTCAAGTGCTCCTAAGTTGTGAAGACTTAATATTGCCCGTACTAGAACAGCATCATAATTTCCCTTCAAATATTTTTGTATTAATCAATTCGTGTTTTATTACCAATAGAAAAGGAATCAACATTCTCCACAGTCCTTCATTTCTCCAAAAAAGAAACAGAATATGGTAAATTCCATGTGATGGAGAATAAGCTAAATTGGAAGAATTTAATATTAGAATGTTTTTTGTCATAACTATCTTAGTTCTCGAGATAAAAGAATAACTGTTTTGATTACTTAGGAAATACTAGTTGTTTCTAGGAATTTAAGTATTATGGGAACTGTATTTAGTTTCTATTGGGACTATAGGTAGGATAGGGTGTTCAGTTCCTAATGTAAGTGGTGCCCATAAGAGCATCTTAATTACGATTTCTAGAGAGATTTTATCATTATTGAATACAAAATTGATGTGATTTGAGATCAAAGAACTCCTTATCTTCTCCCTGTTATTCCTTATTCACTTGTTTCTTCCCAATATTTCCTCTGCAGTCATCTGCTAATATCCATTTTCTGACTATTGCCCTGACTATTGTCCAAAATTTTCTCCATTCTCTGTAATGTAGGTTGATACCAGAGCTAGCTTGCATACATTACCATGATATTTGAATTTGTTAGTAACAGAATATCCAATATTGAAGGAGGTGACAACAAAGAGCTAAGATCAACATTCTTGAAGGGAATATCCTACTGGCTTATATTCACATTAAGCAATGCATATTAACTTGAGAAAGGGGTTGTTTAGTTGGCACATTCAAACCCCAACGAGATCGGTAGCATATAGGTCTAGACAATCCAAAATCCAATATCCCATAAGTAAAATAAAATATAATAAATGGCAAGATAGGATATTTACAAAATCGATGATTATGTAAATAGAAGATGTTGATTTGCTCATACGAAAGATTGTATAATAACATAAATTTAGATTTTTAAATTTAAATCCCGTAAAGTTTTGGGCAGCAGAAACTTCCGAAGGGAATAGAACAAGCACTCATGAAATACAATCTTAAAGAAAAAAAAAAAAAAAAAAAGATTTATCCAATGAAGACTAAGTACCAAATCAAGATCCAAGAACGTAAATCGCAAACGAAGAAGAAACCCACTGAAATGAATCAAGTGAACGTTCAAAGTATGATTTCGCAAAGAGAAAAATGAAAGAATTACCTATAAAGAGTTGGATTAGAAGGGTCAAGCTTGATGGCCTGAGTATAGAGAGCAGCGGCTTTGAGGTAGTTCCCTGCTTTGAAGAATTCATTGCCTTTATCTTTCAAAGACATCTCCTCCTCCTTGGAGTCTGGACCTGCTTCTGTCATTGTTAATCAAGAAAAGGAATAACACTGTAAAACGCGTTCAGATTGTCCTTGCGTCACTAGGGTTTAGGGAGAGAGAGAGAGAGGGGAAACCCTGCGCTTTGGGTATGTACTGTGTGATCTTCCGATCTTATGCAATCAAGTTTCTCTCTCACAGCTCAAACTGGAAGCATGGTAGAGCCCATTGGGGAGGGGTGTTGGGCCATTTGGATTTTGGCGTTTGAGTTCCACGCCCCAAAAAAAAGAATAATCATCACCGTCCATTTCATCGATACTTCTAATTAAAAAGAGAATCATCACCGTCAAAAAAAAATAAGAATCATCATCCCGTAGTTGAATGAAGAAATACGCTTTTAGTAACATTTAGCATCCATAAAATTACAAATTGAACTTAACAAAAGAGTCTAAATCTCTATCAAAAATAATCACTACAAGGCAAAAACTACTTGTCCGAATTAAAGGTTCATAAAGCTCGTCAACTTATACACATCCTCCAGTATGTGTTCTTCTTTTTCAACATTATTACATTTGATAATCATTACTGATTGTACTCTTCTTAGAAAACACAAGAATATATATATATATATATATATACACACACACACACTTATTTTCAAATGAAAATTTTCTGCTTTCTTAATTATTATTTTTATTAAATAATATAAAATTAAATACTCATTAGCATATATGGAGGGTCAAGAATCAGTGTGCAAAAATATTATTTACACGTATTGAAGCTTGTTGAAATCCATTTGAACTCCCAACTTTCTCTCATAAAAAGATATTATCTAGTTTTCAACTAGAGTTATTGAAATCTACTAATAATTATTCTCAATCTCGCTAAAAATATGTTATTACAATATTTTTTTTATTGTATTTCTTTTAAATAATATTATCGACAAAATTGTTAAGTCTTCTTTCATATTTTTTTAACATAACGAGCAACGAAAAAATTAGTTTTGAGATAAGTTGAAAATTGTACCTAAAACATTTATATGACTTTCTTCGTTATTACATTATAAAGATTAAGCATTTTTATGATCATTACATCAACCAATATAGTCTTCTTATTAAGATAGGACCCATCATTGAAAAAGATTAGAACATCTTACGGTTGCACTATTATTTTATTAAATTCTACTAAAATACTTGATAATTAAATAACCATCTTTTATATAATTTTTTATTATAATTAGTATACGATATTTTTTATTCAAAGTTGAATCGTTTATATTTGTGAGTTTAATAATTATATTTGCGATAAAAATAGTAATACATAAATATTTTTATTTTATTATTTTTAACCTTTAAAAATTACAGTTACAGTTACTTTACAATTCTATTTTTTATATTTCAATATATATTTAGATTAATAAGTATTTTGTAGCGTATATTTCATTAATTGTTAATCAATTTAAAAGTCTAATCTCTCATTTAATAATTTATTTATCTAACAAGACTTATAAAGACTTTAAGTTTTTACCATTGTGTTTTGTGAAATTCAGCATCATTATAAAAGGTACAAAAAAAGATCTAAAAATGAAACTAAATAATTTTTATAGAAAGTTGCCACCTAAAAAAATCAGCAATTGGAATTTATTCAACCAAAAATTTAATATTATATTTTATCGTTTTAGTTTTGTTATATCTATTTCTAATTTTTAGATTTTAAATCACTGGTCCATACAATTTTTAAATATTCATCTACTAATTATTTATTATAATGATTAAAAAAGCGGGATGAAAAATATTGAAATATGTAAAATTAAATGATATAATTCTAAAGTTAAAAAAAAAATAACATATAGAAAATGAAATTTAAAAATTAAAATAGAAATGGGCTAAAGTTTTATTAGTTTAATAATAATAGTAAGTAGACATTAAGAGAAAGAAAAACAAATAAAAGTACTAGTTATTTGGTTAAATTAACATCAACTAGAAGTTTGCCAAACTCATATTAGTTATTAATAATAATAATAATGAAGAACACATTAGAAAATAATAAGAAAATGTGGGAACACCTATGAATTATTGTCATCAACTGGTAATAAATTTTTTCTTTTTTTTTTTTAATAACATAAATTGATAATAACTAATACAATTTGGACTGCTGGAGATTTATATGGGCCTGAGTCCATGGGCCTCATTTAAGCCCATTTTGGTATGGGCACCTAAAACTACAAAAAAAGAACATAAAAGTTAAAAATAGAAAAGAATATATGAAAATGCCATATGTCAAATAAGATAGATGCGATGAAATGGTATAAAAAGTAAAACATAACTATTGGGAGAAGTAAAATTGAAAAACAAGGGAAGAGAAAGTTTACAAATAGAGTAAAATAAAAAATAAATAAAACTGAAACCTGAATTTTCAATAGCGAAATAATTGAAAATGAGAAAGCAAAATAGGAGAAAAATGAGAAAAAAAATTTAAATTATATTTACAAAAAATTATCGGCAAATAAAAAAAAAAGGTAGAAACTTAAGGATGAACGAAAAAATTTTAAAAAAAAAAGAAATAGGATTTAAAAGAAAATGGTACTTTTTCCCGCTTATTTAATAGTTTTTTGGTAAAAATAAATGACATTTCTTTTGGTAATTCTTTTCTAATCAACCGTGAGAGAGTTACATTAAAATTATTTTTCATAAACAAAATCTGATATGTGATTAAATATTAACATATAATATTTGAACTTAATATTTTTCGGAAATTACTAGAGTTAATATAGATAAGATAACTAATTCTTTCTTAATCATTTTAAAGTTTTAATTATTAATTTGATCAACCAAAAGCTTTATTTTGTTGGGGGACATAATGCTAACAAAATTTGGAATTAGATTTTTCTATAGAAAAAATGGCAAGTCCATGAAAGATTACGAGTTCTAATAATAAGTTTCATATAACATTTGTTTTTAATTTTCAACATATATTCCTTTAAGATTAGTAGAGTTTTCATAAAGTTGTATTTTTTTAGATTGATATAACACTCTTGTTTTTCTAGAAAATTGTTAATACTTCATGTTACATATGTTTTTTTTCAATGTGATTATAAATTAAAATTTATTAAACTAAATCATTATAAATCCATCAATAAAAAATGTTAAATATTATTCATTAAATGATGAAAACATTTGAAACATTAGATAATTTGTAAAAACATTTTTTTTGTCTTTATATTATTTTTACATTTATTCATAAGCTTAATACAAATATGATGGTAACCACTTCTTAAATCAGTTTTGGAAAGTAACTTGATTCCTTCCATTATCCAATAAGTCACTAAATAAAAGGGTTAAAAATATTCACTAAGCTATGATTTTGTTAATAACTTGGATATCATTACACATGAACCAACTTTTATCTTTTTTTTTTTTTTTAACACTAGTAAAGCAAGTATTAAATATAAGCTAATGCTCTCGAGTGTGGTCCTTCTATAGTAATTTTTTTTTTTTTTTTTAGAATCTCATATTTATTAGAACTTATATTACAATGAGTGAATTTGGTAATTATAATCTACTTATTTAATGCTGAAAATTATAAATAAGTTGTAAAAATATATAAGTTCAATATTTTTATCTTTACAATAAAATCAATAAGTATCTTATCTACATATAGGAATCTCATCAACATAAATTTACCATGATTGTCACAATAGTACATGACATACATCCATGTAAAATGCATCACATATATATATATATATATATATATATTCATCCTTATATCTATCTTATGGAGATAAGCACTTGACAAATTTATACTTTTTTTGACCTAATCAATCAAATAATTTATGTTGTAGGATGAAACTCTATTAGTAATTTTAAATAATATTTTAATAGTTTACATACTATATTAATGTGACTTAAATTTTAGAGATATTTTATCTATATTCTGAAATATATTTGATGTTGATTATAGTAGATATTTTATGTATATCTTGATAATAATTTGTATTTATTTTAGAAAATAATATATGTATAGCCTAAAGAGTTTTAATTTGAAAAAAATTCTAATAGTCTCTCTATATATAAGTTTGTTAACATATTGATAATGCACTTTCAATTAATCATAATAAAATATTTTTTTATCGGTTTTGCCCGTAAATATAGATACATTATCGAATTATATTAAATTTTATGTATTATTTTTTATCTACTTTATTTTATTGTGATTGTGCGCGGTATTTGAGATTTATTTTCTCAACTAATGGTATCATAGTTATATATATAGAGAGAGAGAAAAAAAAAAGAAAAATCAGTTAGTGAGAGAGAGCCATAAAACACAAACCATATCAGTCTCGACTGCCACCTGAAGGAGAAATAGAGGCGGCAACAATGGAAAAGCGACAAGACAATATTCTACAATAATTAATTGAGAGTACATCACTAATAATTTATCAAATGTATATATATAGAGACTATTAAAGTTTTTTAAAAAAAAAATTAAAACTCTCTAAAATATACATAAATTATTCTCTAATTTACTAAATTCTCATATATGTAAATATGAATGATAAGGTTGCATACCCTTTTGGTTAATCTTGCACTTAAAATAATAGATTTAGTGTTTATGATATTATGTTATTTTTTTGCGAACAAAAAATTTTTTAAACATCCGAAATTTAGATGTGATGTTTGCATATTATTTTTATTTAATAAAATTTATATATCTCAAGTGAAATTTTATGTTACGAATGAAATTTTAATCTCTTAATAGTACTTGACTCCATTTTTGTTTTTTTAAATTGTCATATTAAATATAAATAATAAATAAATTTAAATATACAAATGAAAGAAAATTTAAAAAAAAAAACTACATTGAACATTATTTTTCTAACAAATTGATGAAATAGTTTTACACTCGTATATAATATATACACACACACACACGCACGGAGAGCGAGCTAACTAAAAAGTTACAAACAAAGTAAGGATCACAGCTGAAATCTTTACAGTAAGCTCAAATTCGAATGGATTTTATCAATTGTGAATATTTATTTTTAAAACTTTAGATATGAATATTTAAAATTAACGACTTTCAAAAATTACATTCTCATACATATATTTTAAAACTAATACTTCTCTTAAAAAAAAAAAAAAAGAAAAATTGAAAAAGTAAATAATTCCTTAATATTGTTTGGTGTATACAGTGGTATGGAGTGTCGTAATCCAATAATTTATTGCATAGCGTAGGTGGTGGTTTATTGTATTAAATCTCATGAACACAAAATCACCATGTGGTGTATTGAATTAATATTATTAATGCTCGTGTAGAAATCATAATAAGCGTATTAAGTATGTTAAACTTATACACACCAAGTCAAACTTTAAATTAATTCTCTCACTAGCCGAGATGCACATGAGGCTGCCTCTGGGTCTGGACCCAATGGGCCCCACAATACTCGCCCAATCCAACCCACCATCTCTACTTTAAAAGGTATAGAAGGCACTTAATTAGAAAATTCAAAATAAAACCTTATGACATCTTGTTTTCACCACATAAAGTATTTAATTATTATTTTTTTAAAAAAAAAAAAGTAAAGCAAATGGTTCTTCATTATTTATGGATTTGTTAATTTTTTTTTTTTAACTTTGAAAAAAGATAATTTTTTATGAATTAATGTAACCTAGTTATTTCCATCTTTAAACTACATAAATTATCACCTAATGTACTTTGTTTGTGTCTCTATTTATGCCATTACATATAGGATTTTCCTTGTTACTTTTGGTAATTACTTGTAGTAATTGTTATATATATTAACTTCAAGGCAACTTGGGAGTGCTGTGAAGACATAAAATTGGAGAAATGGTATGTGAAATATTGAAAAAAATCATTACAACAGCTAGTAAAACATTCAAAAGGGATGAATGAAAATTTAATGAATTTTGATACCTTATCAAGCATATTCATGAATCAAAGGTAAAATTGTTTAGTACGGTATGTGAATTTTCTCTTTCTTTTATATTCACGTAAATCTCACATAAAATTTAATACTTTTTAATACATTATTCTTGTCTTTCACATTCATGTGAACCCCACATAAAATTTAATGATATCAATAAATTATTCTTTTTTTTATTATAAATAAATTTTATTTAAAAATTATATAGTAAATATGAAAAAAAATAGTAATCTCTATCTAAAATAATTAATTTTAGTATGCATTTAAATATTATAAGTTCTAAAATATTTATGCATGTCACCTTTTGAGATGAAATTATTTTCACGTGGTAGACTTCAAGAAAGTCTGATTTTATTTGGGGCTTGCTCCATTCCACAATGAAATGCACAAGTGTATGTAGAGCTTATTAAATTCACAAGAAATGGATTTGGTTTACAATTAATTAGTTGATAATGATAAGGAAGAGACTGTTGTTCTTCACTTCCTTTTAACTTCTCTGTGCTTTACTTCTCCAATTCTTGATATCTCTTTAGTTATATAGTTTTATGAACTGAATATGCACTTTTTCATCTTTATTTGCATTTTAGTATGAAGTAGGTCTACTCTCACTTGAATATTAAGAAGTAGCAAGCTTGAAAGTAAGCCTCCAAGTATTACTTCCTTCACCTTAAAAAAAAGTGATGATAGTTTCAATTCTGAGTTCAAGTTAAATGTGTATTACCTAATTCTTTTTCAATTTAATAAACTTGATTATTCTAATCTGAATACTTTAACAATACTTTGTGAAGAAAAAAAAAATATAATAACTCATTAGATATAACATTAAATTAATTGATCATACTAATTACATAGGAGAACAAAAGGAATTGACTGAGGCAAAATGAAAATTATGTAATAAACCTGCCATTACCCTTTAAAAAAAAAAGAAAAAGAAATTTAACCAGTTATGTTATTTGTATCCTACTATATATATATATATAAATATATGTATAAAATCCCCAAGCATTATTTCAAGTTACCTCTTTTTTTCACCTTATGATTAATTAAAGCATTGGAAACGGCACTTGTTACTTGACACTGTTGTCGGTCGTTTGAACATTTATTTCATTCCCAAACAGTATAAATACTGTAGTGCCCATAACATCTCACATG